>PPHD01022571.1:0-12796 GCA_002909625.1 Bambusicola thoracicus | reverse complement strand
AAAAAAAAAAAAAAAAAAAAAAAAAAGCCCACATGCAATCCCTCTGCAGAAATTTGAATGAAAAGTAAGAAGTAAAATAGAAGAAACAGTATCTGCTTGTGAGTTATTATGTACTCTGTTCTAAATATACTTATTACCTTTAAGGAGATATGAATACATTTATACTGATCAAACTTTGTAAGCTTAATCCCTTAAAAAAAAAAAAAAAAAAAAAAAAGACTACTATAGTTTCTACTATAATTATTCCTCAAAATGATTATAGTGATACTGTAATCTTTGTTACTTTTAATTTCTTAGGTCCTGTTTTGTATGGAGAACAGTGAAACTTCATATGCTGAATTTCTATTTATTTTCTATGAACACAATATAGATTAAATAAGTATGTCAGTATTTAAATTATTATAATATCTTTTCAAGTAAAAAAATAATCAATAAGGACAAATAAAATCGAGAATTTTGGAGGCAGTTAGCAGACGTATAATAAAATACATATTTGAAATATATATTTACCCTGAAAGAATTAATACAGAGTTCTGTACAGTATGAGTGAAGTAATTTCTATGGATATAGATAGGGTAAAATAGAAGAGTATAAAAAGCAATATAAATTAAAAAACATAGTAAAGAATCTTATAATAGGCAAAACTGTATTTGTAATAACTAAAGTTTCTAGAGAGTTGATTCTCTGATTAGATTAGAGACTGAATAGTCAGTCTCTAAGACTGACTATTTCAAACATAACATACAGATTTTATTATAATAAACCTGCTCAGGTATCTTTTGACATTTTGCTTCTCTCATATTCAGTGTGCAATTAAAGAGTTCCAATTAAGTAATGATCATTTTTTACTATAAATACAAAGTATAATATATTGGGACCTATCGCTTAAGACATGTCCTTATTTCCCAGGTCTACAATATAAAAGAATTAAACTGTACAAAGCATAAAATTTTTATGTTACACAAGTGTTACCGCTTCTAGAGACTTCAAGTATAATATGATCATACTGCTTTATTCACTTTTTCAGTGCAGGCAATTAAATATATCATCAAATGGTTTTAAATTCTGGTATGCATATTGATGTTTCTATTTTACTTTATTCATTGACATGGAAGGAAAGAAAACTACTAATGGGGAAAACAGTCGAATCCTATGAAAGAGAAACTGGAAAAGCAGATCGTTGAAGGACTGGTCTTAGTTTTTCAGATGTAACAAAACATTTTCCAAAACAAATACTATTTTTTTAAAACTCTCACATAAAATGATAAAAAGAAAGAAGACAATAGATGTGGTTTACCATTTGTGCTCCACACTCCGAATGAAGTTCTGTAGCTCACATACTTGTCATACAAAAATAAAGTGGTACATATATGTCACTTCTTAGCTCCCATACATTTAAAAACTGTTTTTTATATGTGACTTGAAAGAACATCATGATATGTTCTCAGTAGAAAAAGAAGCTAAGTTAAACCAGGAGGTGATGAAACATCTTCACTTTCAGCTATCTCTGAAGCGACATAAACAACTTCATCTACAAGTAGAGCCAGGGACATATGTTTACAGTTATGAAATAACTTCATTAGAGTTTATGGGAGTAAACTAGGTCTTCTGAATAGTCATAATGACCACTAGAAATCTAGATATTTTAATTATCAGAACTTCCAAAAGCGTATGTACTTTAAAATCATAGTAATATTACTGCATCTGGATACACACAAAAGAATACTGCAGGACATGTTACAGCACTAATTTAACAGGCACAGTCTGTTCTATGTAATTGATCACATGTATTACTCACACTGTATGATAAATTTGAGATAACTTGACATCTTTGCAGCACATTCTATTGTGCATTTTTTCAGGCTTAGACCATGCATGCAGGTACTTATTGCAGACGAGCTGAAATGAATTAACTTGCTAGATCTGACAACTTGATTGCTTGTCTATAACCTCTTTACAGGTTCTGAGAAGACTTTTTAAAAGTCTAAGTCAGGCACACACAAAATAACTTTATTCAGTGACAGAACTGGTTAGGACTGTTTGTAATGCATTTTGTAATACTGATAGACTTCCATTTTTATTTCATAACCATATAAAGACTCCAAGGCAACATTAACATTAGAGAGAATCCCACTGAAGAGTTAGAACATTCAAAGATAAAAGCTAAGATTTGCAAAGGCACATAGGTGCCTGAGGGCATAACTACACATGAGCAAAGAGTCAGCTGGCCAAATGAAAAGTAGCTCTGTTATTGAAGCTATGTATGTGTATTTGCATAGTGGTGTTCCAGAATTCATCAGTTGTTATGAGCAGAGATCAAAAAAGTAAAATTTGCCAATAGTAGTTAATGCTATTTCTATGTTTTTATGTAGCCTTTTCTGCTTAAAAAGGATGCATTAGTAGATAATAAAGATCAAAATAAAGGACAGTTACTATTTCAGATATATTTGTGCTGTATCAGCTTACAGTATTAACTGAAATATAAAAGAGAATTCCAGAGAAGAGAATTACATTCAGAATATTCTTCTCATTAGAAAAATCAGTAGGGGAGCTGAACTACATGGATGGAAGGTATAGCACTTAGAGAAAGTTGACACAGTTTCTGAAAGAGAGCATGTCTGTAGTATTTCTGAAATATCAGTGGATTGCCTAAATTCTCAGATAAATGTGGTATGAGCTTTCTCCCAAAATGACTCTGAACAACCACTTAAAAATTTCCATCAGAAAATTTTACACAATGTTGTGTTAGTGTATTGTATACACTACGTTTGAAAAATGTGATTTTATTGTATTTATTTTAATTTCTGTTAAGGTGGAATATTACAAATGATATCAAACTAAAAAAGTGATTTTTCACAATAGATTTATCACATTTACATATTTTAAATTACTTGTCTTTTAATGATATGTTAAAACACATAATCAAAATGGACGTGTGACAGCTGTTTATTAAAAAAGAGGTATCTTCTAATCAAAATTATGTTGAAACATTCCCACTGACTTCCAGATAAAAATTTAGGAATATAAGCTCTGTTAAAAAGAGTACAATCAAATTTACTGACCACAAATGTAAGCCAGAAAATTATATAAAATAACTGTATCCCCCTCCCCCTAGAATCCTTTCCTGTTTATGAAATGCTCATAAAACACATTAGTATTGATAAGTAAAATCATTTTAATTCCAAGAATTGAAAGGATCATACTAAGATAAAGTTGTTTTATTTTTAATTAGCATACAAATTTAAATATTTTATAACTTCAGCAGCTAGAAGATGAATACAAAAATTCACTACCAAAAATGGATGCTAATAAGATGCAGTGAACAGTGCTTAGTTATTGGAATGTCTTTGCAGAAAATTCCATCTGCTAGATAGCCAAATTATTTGTGCACTGTTTATCCACCTCTGAAATACATTGCTCTCACTGGCTGTCCTGTGCATTGTCCCAGGTGGGTTTCTCTGGGCTCAGACGTACCTGGAGTTAGATATATGGTAGATATTTATTTATTAATTCAGTAAGACTAGAACCAAGGTATGTACTCCAAGTCAATCCAGGATAATACAATGACTAATGATTACAGGACAAGACTCTCAGAGATTTCAGCTGTGTTGTAACTAAAACACTATTAGGACTTGATTTTCAAAAGCAACAGAATTAATTTAATAGCTCAACAGCTCAACTCTAAGGAACTTTCAGTAAATAATTTTACTTGCAATTATTAAACTATTCAAGCATTTCTGAATTAATTCTTGTGGTGTTTTCAGAGTATTCTATCATTTTAGCACTGAAAAATGACATACATAACCTTGGAAGTACATGTGGTCAGGCAATATATTTACTTATGCTGGAGATTTGGGGGCGTGCAACCTGTCTTTATGTATGCTCTGTAACACTGCAAATATTGCACCATTAAAGTTAAAGCCCTACTTTTAGTGATCCCTACTGTGGTATGTGTTCTTATATTCTAGCTGTCTACACACTGAAGAGATTTATTTCATTGACCCAAATTTGGCCCTCATACTTCAAAGTCTTCAGTCCTTTTATGCAGTGAGAAACTATTTTATACAGAAAGAAAAAAAAAAGTGGCAGAATAAAAGGGAAGTAGAATCACTGACTTAACTCAGAATGCTTAACTTCATTGAGGAATGGAATAGAAAATGGTTTTGTTCTGACTTTCTATCAAGAATAATTAATCTACCAGACCCATAGTTAATCTACAAGGAGGCAACAAGAACAGCGTAACTAAGTGATGCTTCGAATCAGTTTCACAAATTATATTCAGTCTAATAGCAGGGAGCAAATAATTTTTTCTTGCTAAAATGAAAAGGTGTAGGCATGTTAAAGGAACAGAGGTTATCTAAAGCAACGATCACAGACTATCACAGAGATTATCAAGGGATGGAAGTGATTTTATTGTTATTTAATTCATGAAGTGTGAAAAAGAATTATATATATATAATTCTGCCAGTAAATCACATTAGAAATTTGAAGATAAGAAGAAAATAAAGCTAATTCTGAATGCATTGAAGGTACTTCTAAGGGACTGAATGCAAAATCTTATTTTTTTTCCTATAAAAGATTATATGCCTTCAGAACAGAGGGGAAAAGGCATATTTTTGCTTCTTGCATAGCCATGATTCTTGGTTTCTAAGCTTATGACAAAATATTGTCATATGACATCCTTCCACGGATGTCATATGGAAGGAAACATTTTACATACATGTTGCTAGTAACAGTATGATGCCTTCAGCTACTGGGATTATCTGTTATGATAAAGTAACCATCTTAACTTGCTCTTCTAGTGATTATTCTGTTATATGCTAGACTTCCAAATGCTTTTATTTAATAATAATAAATGAAGAATAAAACAATTAAAAAAAAGCACCAAATTGCTCATCTGATCCTGATAGCTGATTTTTCTACCAGATTCTTCTGTAAAATTGTCGGGAAATAGTTATGTAAGAAATAGTGGCAAAATTTGTAGAGAAGAATATCTGGTGCTATTGAAACTGAGTATAGATTTTCTTCTCTGGAAATCGTCACAGAGAATCTTGTATAACCATTAATAATCAATTTGATAACCCAGAACAATTTCAGCTCATAACTTTGTTTTCTGGTATGGTAATGAAGCAAACAAATATGAACAGAAAACTTTTTTGGCTTGACGCTTTCTAATCTATAAAGCTACTATATGTGACACACATGGGCAACTTTTATAAATTTGTTTTATATAAGTTTGTATGCATGTAACTTTCTACTTGAACAAAAAAAAAACAACAAAAAAAACTCATGCATACAAATTAAAACAAAGTGTTGACTGAATATCCACATATAGGTGATGATAATGTTTATGTTGTTTTCTGACCTGTATTCATCCTTATTCATAGACTTCTGTTTATTCTAGAACAACTAGAACAAATGCTATGTTGTCTGTACAATCATTGTCTGTAAATATTTTTCTATTTATAAAAAGTCGAACTTCTCTCAAAGAGAAAATCTTTCATTTTCATTGGGATTGTCCCCTCATACTGACAAAGTCATTTTTAGTTGACATTAATAAGGAAATCCTCTATTCGGTAAGACTTCTCTATTTAAAAGATGAACAGAATTATTGCTGTCCTAGGCAGTTAATAGAATCCAGCACAGCTTAGTGTTGATTTTTACTGCTGCTAAAGTATGCACAGATGAATTACCTCTAATCACAGATTAAGACTCCATTAGATTTATTTTCTGATACCAGATCCAATCAGAATTGGCTAACTACATGACTGGAAGTTGTAGTCTTTCCCCCTCTCCCCTCCCACAACGTGAAAATTACTAAATGCTTGGCATTAATTCATCAGGATGTGGATTTCTATAGCTAGCTGAAGCTCAGCTAATTACTGAGGAATCTAAACTCCTAAAATGTGTCTACTTTTAAGATGACAAATCACTTTTCTTGTTTTGACCTGCCTGTGGCTATCAAAACTATCTGACAGTTTAAAAGTCAGGATTTTATTTCAATAGGGGCTAACCATTTAATTTGCTTAGTGAGTCTGTATTGACAAATTCAATTTCAGCTGGAATAAAGTGCTTTAAAGTCACTGATTTGAGAGAAATTTTCTGTGAAACAAGGATGACTTGGCTTTTATCCAAAAACCAATTCTAACATTTTCATAGGGTCTATTGCCAGGAATGTTATATAAATGAATATAAATCAATATGCTGGATATAGCCTTTTTGTCCATCATTGTATGTGGTATTCCTAATTTTTTAACAGCAATAAAATAAAACATACCATCATTTTTTTAACAGAACATGAAAACTTCATCTCTCTATTTTCTAAATGGTTACATTCATTTTGAGAATTATGCTTATCAAATTATTATTTTGAAAAATATAAATATTTAACCTGGTGTACTTTAAACTTATCAAAACCTGTGAATTCAAAAACAATACCTCTAGATTTTTAATACACATACAAATGTTTGTCTCAGGGCAGAATCTAAACTGTCTTTGACCCACATGCACTCAAAAAATAATTAAAAAATTCTAAATAGAAGAAAAAGGACATTTAGTGGAAAAAAAAAATTATGCCATAATATCTATCTTACTGGCTAAAGGCTTACAAAAAGACTAATAATTATTACAGCTACCCGACATCGCCCAGGCATGCCAAGACTGTGACGCTTGCTCTAAGTTGAGACCGAGATCATTGCCCGAAAAAACAGCCCATCTTGCTAGAGGACACAATCCTCTCCAGCAATGGTAGGTTGATTACATTGGGCCCCTCTCTCAGTCTGAGGGCACAAGATATGCCCCAACCACTGTCGATACTGCAAGTGGGCTAACGCAGGCCTATCCAGTACCAAAAATAAACCAGGTATGTACCATCTTATTAAACTGATGTCTGCCTGTGGGACACCTCAAGTCACTGAGAGCGACCAAGAGACCCATTTTACTGGTGCAATGATAAAGTGCTGGGCAGAAGAAAACAACACTGAATGGTGATTCCACCTGCCATATAACCCAATGGGGGCAGACCTCATTGAACATTATAATGGTATTCTTAAGGCTGCCCTGAAGACAGAATCCAAGTCCCTGCAGAGGTGGACAAAAAGACTCTATGAAACCCTGCAGGACTTAAATGAAAGACCTCGAGATGGCAGACCCATTACCATGCTACAGACAACATGGGCCTCCCTGCTTAGGATCCAGATTACGGGCACTGATAATCAGGTAAGGCCCCAAATTGTCAGTGAAAATAATCTTCTTCCTGTCCCCAAGAATCTAGATCCAGGTACCCATAGAATAAAATGGCCTTGGAAGGTGCAGGTAGGACCAAATTGGTGTGGCCTACTTACACCCTGGGGGAGATTACAGGAGGTGGGAGGCTCGGTAGTCCCTCCAGTAATAGGTACATGGCCTATGGATATTGTGGTAAACATTCCGATCTTCATTGCTAAAGGAATCACCATCATGTCCCTATGGGAGATCAGGACACCCCCTTTGGTGCCTGATACAGTTATGCATCCGCAGAAATCTGGCCAGAAGATATGGTACAGGTGACTGGGGCATGCCCCAGTACAAGATAAAGTGTTGACCTGTGATAGAAATACAGCCTGTATCTTGCCCTGGAGGGCAGATCTTCCCCTCCTGGTACCCCTGAAACATCTGTACTACTCCCTGAGAGACTCTGAGCCTCTAGGGTCACTGGAAGGAACGAAATGCCATCAAAGCACTCCAGTGTTGCTGTGAGATCATGTGCAACACCGGTGATGGTCTACATGGAACCTGTTTTTCCTGTGAGTCTATGACACGGGTGAGCATTTTTCATCTATTTTCAATTATAATATTCTAGCTATACTATATGTGGATTCCAATCTAACCACACCACTCTGTATAATTGTTCATTACACAGATGTGCTCAAGAAGCAGACTGACACATCCTAACAATGCATAATTTAAATGACTGAATTTAATTTTATTTATTCATTTTATTTACCTTCTATCATTATATCATTGTTAAAGCTCTGTTAAATTTATATAACAATATATATGAATATTTTCCATGGAAAACCTTAGTAAAACTACTTTCACTTCTTATGAATATTTTTTGCATATGTAATATAGAAGGAAAAATGAGATGCCACAAAGTACTATTTAACTTATATTTCAGCTTTCTTCTCCCCTTTGGGAAACCCTCAGAGTTGAGTATTATTATTCAGCAGAAGAGCAAAGAAAATTTGAACAGATCTAGGAAGGAGTCACTATCCTTCATTTGAAAATGAAATTGCCAATAAGCCTAGTAATCATGACTCATAATTAGAGGACAAGATGTCAGACAGTAAAGTTAGACTTCAAAGCCTTCTTAAACCTGTGTTCCAAATCCATGTATAAAGTGGAGAAGGACATGCCAGCACCACTGATCCGATCTTTCTTTAGGATATCTTATTGTTTTGATTATGCTAAAGTAGCTGGGATTTTGAATTTTGTCTTTTATATTTCTGAGTAGGAGCCACCAAAACAATATGAACAGTAACAAATTCACATTCTACAAAGCATACAATGAGAATCAAGAGAACAAGATGACAGCCAAACAAAAAAACCTCATCCTTTCCACTACATTTTAAATTAAAATATATTCTAAATCATATTATAATTCTCAGTCATCAAAATGCAGAACTAAAGTGAAATAACTTGATCGTTATAGAGTTCCGATACAAATCTGTTTCGGAATTCATCAGTGCTTAATCTGCCTATTGTTGGAAGAGTTTAATTTGCAAGTGTTACACTCCAGTACAATGCATCAAAATTTTCTTTAAATTTCTGGTTTGCTGGAAGACATGTTAAATTAACATTTTGTTCTTTTGGTTGTGTTAGTAATGATTCCACATATTTGCAGTTGTATCAAACTTTGCTGAACATAGAAGCGCATTGCAGAAAACTAGGAAAGCAAGAAAATTGGTAGTCGTAGAGATGAAAGGAAAATCTTATCATGTTAGGAAATTAAATAAAAATCCAATCCTGAAAACTAAGTTTAATTTTTAATTTTTCTTTAATCAAAACCATTTTCACACAGTAATTCCATTTGTCTGACATTAATCAGAATATGCAAACACAAATAATGAAATTGACTCTCATTAATAGGTAGGCAGCTCGTTTTTCTCCATAATTATTTCAACAGAGAGGTCAATCCATAATATTACTGATTGAACATGAAATAAAAAGGGTCTATTTTTCACTTGCTGAGTGCACAAGTGCTGATGTTCTGCTAATGGGAATGCACACCCAGCAAGAACCAAACAAATTGTACTAATGTCCGTCTTGCTGTGGTAACTTGGAATCTCACTAGATAAGTGATGTTTCAGAACAAATCTGAGTCTGTAGAGATAAACAAATTATGAAGTACAGATTTCTTCAGATACTTGCATTGGTATTTCAGAAATTGAAGACTTTTTTTCCCTTCAGTAAGCTGTGAATGTGAATCCCATAATATTTTTCAGGGCCGATTTGCTGAAATAGTGGAAATAGTGTGCTCAGAATTCTTAATATAATGCTCACTAAGAAGCCCATGGAAAACTTAATGGGGAGGTTTTTGTTTTGTTTTGTTTTAACTTCGGTTTGTTTGTTTGTTTGTTTGTTTGTTTGTTTAATCAATTATACCAGTTATAACTGTGGCACTGGACCAAATTCTCATCTGAATAATTTCTCAGTATGCCCTGATCTGGTTTTAAATATATGTAAGAGAGCATATAAATCACAGAATCATAGAATTATTCAGTCTGGCAGAGACCTCAGGATGTCATCTGTCACAGCATTCTGTACAAGTCAAAGTCAACACTGAGTGAAACCTGTTTGCCTAAGTATTAGTCCAGTTGGGTTTTGAAAACCTTCAAGCATGGACAGACTGTTCCAGTTATTGCAGTGAATAATTTTTTTCCTTGTATGCCATCTAGTCAGAAATTTTCATTCTGTTATTGCCATCTCTTTCCCTGTAAAAAGCCTATGTCACAGGCTCATCCCTTAACTATCCTTTTAGGCACTGAACAAAAGTGCCCCTCAAGTCTGTCTGTTCTCCAGGCTGAACTACTCTTGACCATTCTAGTGTCAATATTTTTCTTGTAATGGGAGACAAAAACATGGATCTTGTGTTCTGGATGCAGTTTAATGAGTACAAGTAAAGGTAAATACTTTTTGAAGGCTACTGACGATGCAACTGTTAATCTTGCTATCCTTCAGCACTACCAGGAAACACTGCTGATTAATGGTCAATCTGATGTCTGCTATGGTCTTCTAGGTACATTTCAACAAAGCCCTTCTCCATCAACATAATTCTTAGCCTGTATCATTACAGAGGATTATTTCATATTGAAGTATATGAGGTGAACTCACAGTATCATTTTGTTCCCTCCAGTTCCTAAGATAAAAAACCTGTTGAGTTGTGTGGCTAAAGATTTCTCAAAAGCTCTATAATTCTGTTCTCTTCTATTACTGGTAGTTCCTCTTTTTCTTCAGACTCTGTCTCCTGTCCTTGGAGAACACATTGGTGAAAACCAAAGTAAAGGAAGCACTGAGTATCTTAGCATTTTCTTTTTACATAGTCTTGGTAAGACAGCTTCCTTTCCCTGTTCAGCTGTGGGGCTATACTTTTCTTAATTGTACTATCATTGCTAATTGATAAAATGATAAATTCAAACTTCATCCATCCATCAAAATATGGCTGAATGATTTCTCAGTAAGCCTTCATTGCACATATCCAAAGGTGTCTTCTTTCTAAAGCTAAATTCTGATGTATTTCTTATTTCTGCTCATGAAGTGAGTATGTGCTATTGATCCACATCTCTTGCAACAGTCTGCACTATTTCACTGCTTGTTATATAACTATATTTTACTAATATATATCATTAATATATGTATCATTAATTTTATTTATTAATAATTAATTATTAATAGTATATATTAATATATTTATAATATATATTGGTATATTTGCATTAATATATATTATTTTTTTATGTATGCTCACATGCATATACTCATAGAACTGTATAAGAACTTCATATATTGAAAATTATGGATTCACAGAGAAACACAAAAACAAATTAAAGTGATTAAAAAGTCAGCCTTATCCTCAGAAAGAGTGAACATAATTTCCTTAAGATGAGCAGGGAATAGAATAAGATGATCATTTCCATTATCTTGCCTGTGGAATTCTTTTAAGTGGATGTAATAGTCCATGTGTTTTCTCACAGGTTCTTTTGTCTTGTTCCTTGTGAAGTAACTCCAGACGTTTCTTTCTGTTGAAGTGAAATAACTCACCTTATTATAATCTTAAAAATTATATATATATATGGTTGTTTTTGCAAAGTAATTAAATGGTCTTGATGAGGAAGCCACTATGTGGATGTAGACATATATACTATGTGTTTATTAGTCACACACATGCATTTCTGCTATTAGAAATCCAGGCATGAACAGAAAATGGCAGGAGGAGTAAAGAGAAGCCTGGAGAGCAGACCATCTTGGGTAATTGCCATCATTAAACAGATATGCCTCTAAAGCCTGCTCAAGATCATTATGTGTTTCAGAGGAGAACACAAATGAATGAGATTACTCGGAAGCAGAGACAGATGGCTACACTGGGCTGGTCAGAAAAACAGCTTCTTAAAACAAGATCTACATCTTTTAGAAACTGAAATTGAAGTTGAACTGTTATAAGCAAGGTTGGCCTTTGGTGTTAAATTATTTTTCTTCCAATTAAGAAATTTAATTGTTCTTGATCTGATCATATTGGTTTCACGAATGCCCGATGAGAACTGCATGCTACATTGGGATATGTATAACTCTAGAAATCTAGTAAACAGTAGTAATTTGATGGTTGCTCTGAACACTGATGTAGAAAGATGATTGGGTACTTTTACTTTAGAAAAAATCTGAAGGCCATGCTTTAACAAGGATCTATATGGGTAAAAATAAACATTTTGACAATGAAATGTAATCAAAAACAATCAAAATAAACAACCACATTTACTTCCTTAACTGATTTAGGAAGAATTTCTTTTCAGAAGGAGTGGCTGAAACACATTGACTAGGGAAGTGGTGGAGTCATCATCCTTGGAGGTATTTAAGTAAAGGCTAGATGTAGTACCTAGGGACATGGTTTAGTGGGCAATATTGGTGGTAAGTGAATGGTTGGACTAAATGTTCCTAGATGTCTTTTCCAACTTTAATAATTCTATGATTCTGTTTTCTTACTACTTACACGCCACAGTTACACACAGATTTTGCTGTTATGTCCAGTGTCTTCAGACACAGAAGATGGTAAAAGGTACTAGCAGTTCACTGAGGTAAAGGGGAAACTTGAATTCCAAAACTTGCAGGCACAATTACGTTAAATATATTATGTTGTGACATAATTTTTGGTAATCTGTATTGTCTAGTCAGCTGACTGCAGTATTGGGAAGCAGAAAGGCTGATAAAGATTGTCATTTCAGTGGTCTGAAGACATGTGGTTAAGTTTACAGACTTAAAAAAAAAAATGGCTGATATCAGTTGGAACACAGTATGTAGGATCTTTATTAATTTAGCATGCTTGCATATTTTGGCAGAATTTCCTCCTAATCTCAATTTGCATGGCATTAATGTGCTTAGTCCATGGTCATGACAAATCAAAACTTTGCTTTGTGCTGTAGTTGCATCATTTATGTATCCTCTCTTAGGCCTGTAGTCATTAGAATTTAATAGTCATTCCTTGCATTCTGCATTTTCAACAGCTTCACCAACTCTGCTCACAGTATTTGTAATATATCAATTA
>PPHD01022570.1:0-12796 GCA_002909625.1 Bambusicola thoracicus | reverse complement strand
AGAAAATCTGATCATTGCACCACCTCTACCATTACAGGCTACCTGCCTTTATTAAAAACAACCAGAATATCCCATGCCAGGATATGTAATCTCACAAGTTGTAACTGCAATGGAAATTCTCATGCAGAAGTACCACTACTACAGACTGACAAAGCTTGGTAGCCTGTTAGGCAACTGGATGGAATTCCTCAGCACAGTCTTCCACTCCTAATTCTTTTTTGCCTCTTTCCTCACATTTCTTTGCTAGACAGATTGTTCTTTATATTTATAACAAGCAATCACAGAAAAACTTTGTGACTGTTTCTGAAAAACAAGAACATCCTAAATTCCTTTGTTTCTTAAACAGTTCTAAGAAAGACAAATCACGGGCAGTGTATGTGGACAGCTTCCATAGGCAAAGCTCCATTGCAAACCATTAGAACACAGCTCTAACGCATGGAAGTGTAAGATCTACAGTCAATTGGCAATACTCCAACAAAGGAAACACCAGATATTCCACACTATATTGCAAACTTGATAATACTGATACAAAATTTTCCTGAGTAGTTGATATTGGCACGTGAAAATAAAGCAAACCTCAGCAGGACACATAAAATTAATGCACTTCCAATGTAATTCCAAACAGTATAGCATAAATCAGCACAGACATGAAATTCTTGGCAGTCTTGTTTGACATAAGTGAAGCAGAAATTATGTGTTGTTGCAGGTGCTTTGCAAGCAAACATGACGCCCAGCTGATTGTTAACAGACTAAGTTTTTTTCAAAGGCAAATGAGCGAAAGAAGATCTTCAAACTGACTAATAAAAAACCCAGGTGGAAGTAGTTATGACCATCCCTGGGATGGAGCAGTCAGCAGCTATCGCATTATGTTTGGATGGCACTGGAAACAGACTGCTCTTACTGGGGCCAGGAGCAGCCTTCAGCAGGCGTGTGGAGCATTTCTGATGCTGGCAGCCACTTCCAGCTGAGCCAGGCACTGTGCAGCTCAGCATGGGCAGCTCCATTTGGCTCATACATTTTAAGGAATTACTTCATGTGCATCTCATCCTGAAAGCCAGAGAACACCTGCAATTTATGCTCTCTGGGAAAACTGTAGAGTTTCAAGCCCCTCAAAGCCAAATTCTAAAGTTATATGATCAATAATAGCTTAGACAAATTGATTTTTTAATTTTTCAAATGTAGGAAACTTTATATCTTTTAACGTCTATTATTTTTGAAGATATGTTTCATATAAAATACAAAACACTCATGGAAGTCAAAGAGCCCTTGCAGTATGCAGGTTAGAACAGCAGGAGAAACTTGAGGAGTCATAAGAAAATCCGATCATTGCAAAGGCATCTACACTTTGTAATAAAATGTATCCACTTGATCTAGAAAATAAGTACTGCAAATTCAACAAATATGCTCCTTACAACAGAAAAACATAAAAATAATCTAAAATACAAAAAGGGATCCTTGTCTTGGAGACTTCAGTGAAATACCTTGTTGGGTTTTTTTGTTTGTTTGTTTTCAGAGGTTTATTCCCCTCTCTATTCAGCTGCCATTCTGAAAAGCTCTTGTGTAAATCATACATCGCAAGTCCATCCCTCCTAACTGCAGGCTGTTTTCAGGAGATAGAAGTACTGGTAGCTGCCAGACAAAGCCAAAAAAAAAAAAAAAAAAAAAAGGCATATAGAGAAAAGGCATATAGAGATACAGGGCCTAGGCTGTTCAGCTGTTCCTGGATTTGATCAAAAATTGCCTCTCAGCAGTGACACAACGCTGTTTTCTAGCAAAATATGAATAAACATGTGCATAAAATTTTGACTCAGAGCAATGCCACACTAGTTCTGTGATCCATCAGATCTTGGAAGAGAAACATGATGAGATGTGGTCAGCTCTTGATAGGAAGTCTTCCCAAGAGGAACTTAAAAGCTGCTACTAGTTGGTGACTGAGTTGATGGTTCTCTTTTCTCAGTATAATCCATGTCTAGTAATGTGGCAGAGAGCACTTGCTCTCAAGTTAGACTGATGTAACTAAACTCAGAAAGAAACATCAGAAAATACAAACTTCAACATTTTTCCACTTGGCTCTATTTTCTGTTGGGAGAGAGAAAATTAAAAAACGGAGAAAGATGGAAATCTTTCTGATATTAGTGGAAGAATTCCTACCAGGTGTAGTCCTACACCAAAGGGCACTCGAGATTACTATACAGACTTGCTCCACAGGATGGACTCAAAATCGGATTAAGAGCCTGCCCGTTTGTCTGCCCTATCCTTATGGCAGAGGGACAGACACGCACACACACACACGCACTCACACAATGAAGGAAAAAAGCTCACTATTCTCCAGTGCAGGATGTCCTTAGCACCCTTCAAACACTATATGTTCACCTGTTGTCACAAATATGCTTGGAATGTATGCATGGTCCAAGTGCAGGCTGAATTAAGGATAGTGAAGAATAGATTATGGTCTTTTGGAGAATGATCCTAGTGCTATTCTGTCAAGCGCAGTTTGGACCTCTGATGATGCAATGTTTTTTTTTTCTTTTAGGAGTACAAATTATTAACTTATTTACCTAGGCCAAACTCCACCTTATCATATGTATTCCATAGTGATACTGACCACACAGAATGTTATATATCTTCAGTACTTAATAGTTGTGTGTTATTGCTGTGTACTGCAAACCAGCCGCCCTTTATCAGGACAGAGACAGATTCTCAAGGTTTCCTTTGTTTCTTTGTCCTACGAATGACTGTACCTGTAAAAAGGCTCAATTAATTAATAACGCGAATGTTGGGCAATAGTGTGCTTACAATCAACATCAGGATCAAACTTCCAACAGACTAACTACATAACGTGTTACCCACTGAAGGGTGCTATGCAGTGAGTAGTACTGCTACGTGGTTGCAAAAAGGAGACATGAACCTTTTCATCAGTACACATGTTGACAACACAGTACACTGGATTGTGCCAGTTTTGGTTAAAGATCCTAGAAGTACTGTTAGACATAAAAGGAAATTTAAAAAAAAAAGAGCCACACTGCAGAATCTCAGCTGGATGTAATCATTAATGTTATGCAACTGCTTTCTCCTGAAATAGAGGGTGGATTCCGCAAGAGCTAAGTCGAGTTGTTTGTAAATGGTAAAATCCTACTTTGATCCCTCACTAATAATCTTTAACACAGCATGGGCCTCAAGCACTGAAAGAGGAGGATGTGGAGGGCTTCACTGTAGGGCCAGTTCTCTTTAATGTTTTCATAAATGACATGGATACAGAACGTGAAGGTATGCTAAGTAAGTTTGTAGATGACACTGAATGGGGAGGACCTGGTGACTCCTTCAAGGTTAGAGAAGCCTTGTGGAGAGATCTTGACAAATTAGAAGACTGTGCAATCACTAACCACATGAAGCTAAGGGGCAGCTGAGGTCCCTGCATTTGCTCAGCCCAGAGCAGAGGAGCTGAGGAGAGGCCTCATGGTGACTGCAGGGCCTCACAGGGAGCGGGTACTATGTGGTTGGTGCCCCTTCATGTCCAACCAGCACTGCCACAAACACAAATATCTCATTAAAATACAGAATTTTATATTATTTGATCTCCTACACTTTACCACTTCCAATATATTTCTGAAACACATTTCACTTAGCAGACAACATTCCTTCTATTCTGTACAAACCTTTGCACAGTTTTGCTTCTTTGCTATTGACAAAGCTTCTGGTTTACGTGGGATTTGCCATGGAATTCAATGTAAAGACCTACAAAAATATTTTACTCAAGCAATCAACAGAAACTCAAAATGAAGAGGACAAGTTGCTCTGCCTTACACTGCGTTTGGGTTTCACGTCCTTACTTGGTTGCAGTGCTGCTTGCATAGACTTTTAACTTACACTGCAGGGTTCTTCTTTCTGCTCTTGATTGATCTGAGATCTTTGGCAAGTCATTTCACTATCCCTTCCCACCTACCCGCTGTGTCCCATCAGCTTCTATCAAGTCATAGCAGCAGTGACTGTTTCACTTGCAGTACCTGTCTCTGTGGGATCTGATTTTTGTCCTGGCACACTAATAGCATTAATGCTTTGAGTGATAAAGTTTCGTTAAGCACAAATTACTTAAATTTCCAATTGCACTGAAAAAATATAATGCCAATTCTATTGGTAAACCATATGTATTTAGACAGATTCTTTCTGAAAAGGTAGACAGACTTAAAATAAAACCCACAAAAACAGAGCACACATGATGTAATAATCACTACCACTGCAGGAACCAGCAATATCCGTAGAGTTTTCAAGAGCAATATCTAGTAGTCTATATCAGGAAGCCTAAGACAGAAGCAAGTTTTATGTAGTCCCTACTTTTCTCCCTGCACTGAAATTCACTGAGGTTGGCTGGGACAACATGGTTAAGTTCCTGGTGCAGACATCTGAATGAGCTCTTTCTGTAAAAGATTTTTAGAATCTGGAAGCTATTCAGATGGTTTAATAACAAATATAATATTCGTGTCTAGAGAGATATATGTGAAGACTTCTGTTTTAATGTCTGAGCTGCAAATCACTTTACCAGTCTCCCCAACACGCATACACAAAGGGTGGAATTCTGCAGCTCACTGAAGCCAGTTCCTATAGCTACTGATGAGAAACTTGCTTATTCCTTACTAGTAATCTACTTAATATTGACCCAGCAGATTCCAACTGGACCTGCTGTTTCCTAAGAGAATACCTTCTGTTCCTCCAACTTTTACATTCAGAAACATTAATTTCATTACTCTTCAAACACATACACTAATATCAATCTCTATTGAGGCAAAGCAGCTGTTATACTTCTTCAAGTCAGATTAACTGTACACAAAACCTCTGCAGTATTTCACACATATTTACAGGAGACATTTTTAAATTTTATGGATTCATCTGTTCTGAAGAGTACTTTAGTACGTAAGTACCATAAGCAGAACATAAAAATTCAGTATAAGTATGAAACCACAAGACCTTTTAATTGGTATTTTAATTACTGAATTTTAATTTTATTTAAGAATACCCCAAATCCTGATTTTACTTTCTTTTTCCTAACAAAACCTCCAGCACTGTACTGCATTCTTTTCCCTAAGTCTTTTATGCTGTTTTCACTGGAAAATGACCAAACAGAATGAGTGTTGAAACAGCACTTCTTATTGGCTTATCAGAAATTCCAGTAATTCTTCTAGAAGTTTATGGGGAGGGAAATGTTCCTGCACAAGTAAATGGAGCAGATAAAAAGAAGAACTAAATTGTTCAGGAAATATATTCCCTATATGCAGTATAGCTAAGGTTTTTTCAAACAGCCTTCTCTACCAGAGGCTGTAAGAGAAAGACTGAGACAACAGATTTGTGCTACCAGTAGCAGAAGACTCACATTCGTTAAAAATGTGTATTTTCTATTGATTCTATTTCTTGATTCTATCTAATTTAGAGTTTCTATCACTAAGACTGAAATACTGCCAAATGGAGCTACAGATCCCATGATAAAATGACACAGAATGTGTCCAATAACTACTGCTGAGAAAGTCATTATGGCTAACTATACATTTAACATAAAAACTTACACTGTCATAGAAACAAGAGACTCCCAATTTGAAACTGTCATGCTAGAACGCAGTTCCTATCACCAAAAGGTTTCAAACTTTTTAGAAATGACAAGTCACGTAACAAACCTACACTGAAAGAAAAAAATGAGAAATACCAGAAAAGCAATCATTGTCAACATCATAAACAGCATCCCACCTAATTCTGTCAAGTGCATTGTTCGCATCCTGGCACAACTGAATTTTAAGGCAAGTTTTGCAGCACAATGTAGTAGTTCTGCTCTAAATTTTGGGGATAATTACACTTAACCTAACCAAAGCACATGATAAACGGAAGAGTTATTCATCTCCTGCCTCAATCTACTACAATAGTTAAACAGCTGCTGCCTTTCCCACTTCTGCAAGGATCGCGCTCAAATGGCAGGAGCATATAGGCATCCAACTGCAACAGGCCTCTGCAGTACTTTGACGCATAAAAAAAACTGCTCTGATAAAAACAGAAGAATACAGAATTAAAATAATGAGTCTAATCCTTGTTTGTACTAATGCACCATCTTGGAAGCATGAGAGATTTACATAACATTTGTTTATGCTGATTAAGCACTAAGGACTAAGTAAGAAAATAAGAGAAACTAATGCAGCCATTTCATTTAGTATTAGTTAAGGAACTATCCATGTGAAAATAAAACAGTAGAAAATATTCAATGCAGTTTATTCCAATTTATAATAAAGTAAACAAACAAACCAAAAAAGTGCACTATAGGAACTTATATGTGAAAAAATATCTCCTGAAATGGGACCTGGACTTCCTTTTCCTACAAAAGGTTGGTTCTGATAATCTCTCAAGGTCCCTTCCAGCCTGAGCTGTTCTATAATTCTATGACTGCTACACACATATACATGAAAGTCATCTTGAGTATTCCTTTCGAACGTGTTTTTCTTTGCAGTATCTTGAGGCGAACCATTGTTTCACCTCACTTCAGTGAACACTTCAGATGTAAATACAGACATACTAAGAACAACTTATGATTTCAGGTACAGAAGAAAGAATACTAACTACTCATTGGAATGAGGCAGTTGCAGAGATTTTAAAGGCCCAGCTTTAGCCTAACTTAAGATTTCAACATATTTTGAGGAACAAAGGCAGACCGAGGAAATACAGTCCCAGCACTGACTTCTCAGTATTGGAGTATTTCCCCAGGCTGTAAAGTCTCCCTTGAATAAGACAGAAAATGTGGCTTCTAAAAACAGTAAAGATTTTTTAAATAATCTCTTGACTTTTTTTTTGAGACTTTTTTTCTCTCATCTTTTACCTCATCCATTTTGTACCTTGTCTTATTTCCCACTCTATTGAGTTCATGTGTTGTGGAACTAATCCAAGACCTCCAGGAGAAACATCTGAAGTTGATAGGCAAAATGAAACAGCATTACTCAGATATTAATAATAATAATAATATATATAAACGAGAAGACAACTGAAGAGCCATGATGACCACAACATACCTTTTGATGAATCTGCCTGCATCCAAGCAATCTGCATTCACTGACTGAGAATGCAGAAGTAATGCATTTGTGATTTACACATTGTAAAAAGGGTAAATATGTGGCAGATATATACAAACAGCCTTCTGTCAACTAAGTATCTCGTAAGAAGTACATATTATGGATAGGAAGTTTGAATAAATGCAACCTTAGGCTAACAATTTCAGAGCATTAAAACCGTAAGAAAAATCTGTTAGAGACTATCAACTGCTAATGAAAAATTCTGTTCACTTCAGAAAAGTTAGATCGAGTTCTTTTTTGTTAAAGCCCTTCACACTCTTCCTCTGCTTTTGCTACTCTCTGCCATTTCACTTTCCACTGTGGTAGCCTCAACTTAGATTGGGAAAGTAACAAAAACAGCCAGCGAGAAAGAATTCTCTCTCCTTATTGGTAAATTTCCATGAGCTTGAAAGAAAGCTAATTTGAAACAAATAAGGCGAGCAGAAGAAATACTGTGAACAACAGTCATTTTGTGCATTCCAGAGATCAGAAAATGACTTGGGCTCACAGCCCTGGTTATTTTAGAAAATTCAGTTAAGGCCAGCATTGCAATGACATTCAGCAATGAAAATGAGAGATAGCCATTTTGCTACTGAAATCAATACCTTCAAACTCTGCACCACAGACCACACCTGCTTAGGTAGGCATCTATCCAATCATATTTCAAAGTTCATGATGACTTTATCTTGTACTGCAAAATATTACATAACACTGTGCATCGATTGGACACCAGAAGGAAGAAGTTCATTTTAAGTACATTACATAGATGCATCAAAACATACATGAAGAATCCCCTAAATTAGTACAGAAATCCACAGTAATCATTATGAAATTACTTCCTACACAATTACTACACAATGTCACATTACTACACAATGTCTTAGACATTCTCAACCGACAACATAGATGTTGTACACTGATATATTTATAAACATGTGTTAGATACATGGAAGAAGAAAACTCCTTTCCAGAATGTTAGTATAGTCAAGGTATACCATTTTGTCCTCAGAACCTAACATTCACACTCACTGGAGGGAAACAAAAATCCCTTTGTTTATATTGCTAGGAGGAACAGAAGAACAAGAAACATCTGCTGCCACAACTGCTGCAGCATCCTACCTCCATCATCCTTCCTGAACCACAGTTATGACCACCTCCTCATTTCCAATCCCTTTGAAAGGAGCGCTTTTTCCATGTACACACTTTTATATATAACAAATGTAGATGAACAATTAATCAACTTTTTCCTGTCATGAAAGTAGCTCCTCATCTGTAAGGAACAAGGAAAAGATCATGAGCACTGAAAGCAAAAGCTCAGAATCCATATCTTTCATCAAATGTTGAATTAATGCAGGTGAATTGAAAGCATGTATGAAGTAAGACATAATGTGTCTTACACATTGTGTCAGACATAATTTTATTTACTCACACCAGTACTTTTGTCAAGAGTATCAATAGATGGACAGGTCTGTTGATGAGTATGAGATGAACTTAAGTATGTGTTACTCAATAAAACTAATCAAGGTACTCTAATTCTTTCATTTCTTCAAGGAAATGATGCCCTAACAAAGTCATGCCCCCATCCTTTAATGGCACATTTGTAATTCTCGAAGAAGAAAAAAGACAGATGAATGTAATTCTATTGCCAGTGGACACGGAGTTCCTGCCATGAAACATCACTATCTTTTGGAAGGAGATGAAGAATAAATCACTGGATACATAAGAGTCAGAAGCCAGTTAGAATGGTCTTTAAATTAAGATAGCAAACGTAAGAATGGCATAAAGTAATGGTAAAAGAAGAAGCCAATTTAATTTCTACGGTAAGTAAAACGTGAAGAATCACAAGGTAGGAAAAAGGAGTAAGTCTGAAGTACTTTTTTCTTTTCTTTTCCCAAAGAATATCACTGTGTTTTGTACCAGAAACGCAGCCATGCAGTTTTTCATAGTTGTTTGGGTTTGTTCTCTCCAAGACACCTGTAAATTTTATTTGGGAAAATCATGCAGCTTACTGTTTATTTATATTAGGGAGGGAAGTTGTATACAATGTTCACATCTTAGAAGACAGCAGTTATTGACATCCAGGGAGAAGAGGAAAAAAAAAAAAAATCTGGGTGCATATCATACTTTAATGAATGGAGAAAATTACTGGTGAAATTAGATGACCAAGTAAGCATCTTAAAAATATAACAGTATGTACAGAAATGTATGAAGAGCTCTGTAGGAACTTACATTTTAACCAGCTGACATGCTATTTACACACGCAGGGTATCACTATGGAAAAAAAAGAAACTATGTGACTGTACTTCTCTGAAAGGCATTTCAGAGACTTAAAGAAAATAACAGTTAACTGGAAGGTTGGTTTTAATTACAAAATCCACGGATGCACTAATTAAAAAGTAAATATTTATTAAAAAAAGGCAAGTCCCTTATTGCACTATGTGTACTAAATCCTTTTTGCACAAGGAGCCACAGTTGATGCTCAAAGTTTGATGATCTAGAGCCAAATAAGACACAATAAAAAGTGTCAATATGAACTATCAGTGTTACTGAATCCACTATCTAATTCCACATGGCAACACAACCACCTAGTTACTTCTATAAGTGTATTAAACTATTCAATTAGATCACCGGGCTACTCATTACCTTTAAAGCACTGCCCTTGAGGAAGAGGTGTGTCACACAACAGTGACAAGACAGAATGTGCTGCATTACTCCTGAGTTCTGAAATCCATGTTTTCAGCCCCTCTGCTGGGATTCTGCTAAGAAGTGTATAATTCTGTACAAAGAATAAAGAACCTGGTTTATGCAGTACAGTTGAATTGGCAGTTCCTGAAACCCTTTAAACTAAAAGCAAAGCTGAGTTGCAGTCTGTGCACATCACAGACCCGCAATGCCTGCTGATGGGAACTACTGGAGAAAGATACTACGGATCTGAGACAGCACTGTTAAACTGAGAGTGGAACTGGAGACAACACTGCTCCTAATAGGATTCTTAGTGTGATTATTTATCCAAATTAGGATGCCTTTCCTTAACACATTACTTTTACAACCAAGCATCTGTGCATCTGTGGGAAGATAGCACTTAATCTAAAATGTCCCACATGTAAAATCGACGACAATTGAAAATGAGTACTTCTTTCAGATAGCGTAAGGATCTTTTCTTCACCAGAGTAAGCAGAAGTTCAAAACACATAAAACTTGCAAACATACCTGGCTAATTTGATTGCTGTACAAAATTCTGCCACAGGAGGAGTATGTCCTAAAAAACACATAGGCCTTTACAGAGGAAATCCTGTCTCCTTTATATGATGTCTAGGACAGTTTTGTCACTGACTTCATCAAAGCCAAGATTTCACCCAATGTGTTTTAAGAGAACCTCTGATTTAGCCAACAGTAGCACAATAAGTAGGTTGCAATGAATAAATAAAGCAATAAAAAGGAAACAGTCTCCAAGAAATGTTTCTCTATGAACTTTCCCGATTAGCTTTAAATAATAGTAAAAATGGTTCCAAAATGCTTTCTCCCAGCGCAAAGCCAGGCAATGGTTTCCTGTGTTAAACTGTTTTTATTGGGTGTCACACTTACAAGAGTAGTATGGGGGATTTCATCACGGAACTGCTAATTAGTTTCTCAAGATGTTTACTCCTTCTCACAATACATGGCAATTCCTACCTCATAAGTTTAGTTTTTCTAAGTTAACACTTTCAGCTCCCATAAAACAGCAACATTCCACTGGACTCATTTTAGAAGTATTTCACCCGTCAATGCAATAAAAGATGTAATGGTGGTGTATAATCAAACACAACATAATAAAAAAATCACGGAAGTACTTTTCTTTCCTGTACTTCCTACACTAAATTAATATCCGTAAACTGAATTAGCCAGACCTTGCTTTCATCTACAGGTGAAATTTCAATCCAAACTTTCAAATAAGTCTCGTAGGCATCCCATTATAAATAGCAGTGCTCTACCTCCACGTCTGTCTCTGTGACTTCATGCTCAGGTAGCTCTGTAGAAGCAGCTCCAAGCCATGTCACATGGTGCATTCAAGGTCATACTACTTTAATTTACAGAGGTATAATTGATAAATTATGCGGAAACAATGATAATGGAGTCATTAACCTTGTTCCAGCACACTAAAGGTGTTTTATAACTAAAACGAGAATAAAGTTATAAAAACATAAAGATCTGATTGCCCAGCTTTTTCCTCTCCTACACACTGCTGCAAAGTACTGTTGGGGATTTATCCTGGTGAGTAACGTGGCTGTCTGCCGTCTGTGCTTTCAACCAAGGAGTGCAGCGACTAGACTGAATTATGCTAAAGGAGGAGTCAGGTGATATAATGCACAAAACACTGACCTTTTTTAAACATAGAAGTTGGATCCAGAAGGCCTCTCCCTTTGGCAAAGTAAGGGATGCTGGAGCACAAGAAGCATCATTTGAACCAGTAAGTCTCAGTCCAAAGATCTGTGCAGAGTTGTCATTTTCAAACATGCACTGGCATTGGAGGACTCACATCAAGTGCAGTGTGTTAACACGCTGAAGTATATATATACTACTACACTATACCTATATATAACTTTGGTGGCATTTAGAATACATTCTCCAAGTCTCATTCAGGAAACCTGCAGTAATCCACAGCCTGACTAATGTCCCTAATTCATGTATGACAGACACCTGTGTTAAGGGTACACATATTAATGAATCACTTGGGATTGCTTTGACTTGAAGTGAAATATTTGAAGAACAGTGAGGAGGTGGGACAGAGACTGACTGAGGTATTATACTATTGTAACCTGAAGTTGGCATTAGCGCAGATTAGTATCTACAGTGTTTCTGCAAAGAAGAAAGAATGTATATAGTTTAGCAGACAATAAACCCTTGTCTTCTTGACACTTCCACTGCTGCTTCTTTTAATCCAGACGCTGCAAGACCTCTCACACTAAAATTCATGAAGAGAGGCAACTACAGAGCAGGTTCCTGGAGTTCAGGCACCCAGAGATGACACCACATCCCAAGACAAAATTTGTTATACTCCTCTCCACTCATCACATCAACTATTATGTCTCTTCGCATCTTCTGACTATCAGCATATGATCTACAACGTACTTCACTACTTACCCAAAAGAACCAATGAGAAAACCACAGAGCACGTCTTTACTAAGGTATTTGACCTTATGTAGTTGAGTGCATATATCTTAAAGCGCATTCTGAAGGCCTGAAAGTCAAACTTTCTACGAATTTTGCTGTGTTCGGATAAACGAATAACTGCCATTTCTTACAAGCATTCCAAAGTGTCACAAATGCCACTTTAAACAGCACATTTTCCATTAAAATGAGGAGGTTAAATCGCAAAATTAACACGCCTTTACATCCCCCAAGAAAAGGCCACCGGCTGTCGCTACGGAGCACGCACACCTCTGATGAATGAGATCAAACACCTTCCCACTACAGAAATCCCCAAGTTTGGGACGAGCGTGGCTGAGCCGCGCGCTCGGGGGATGCGCACAGAGCCGCACAGAGCCGCCGCAGCGCGCCGGTCCGAGGGCACGCGGCTGTTCCCAGCGGAGCTCCAGCACTGCGCTGCGCGGGGCTGTGCCAGCAGCAGCCTCACCGCACGCACTCGCTCGCAGTTACCCCAACTCGGCTGAGTTTGAAGAGGCTGAAACAAACACGTAAACAGCATCTGCTGCACCTATCGACTTTCCTGGAAATGTATG
>PPHD01022569.1:0-12797 GCA_002909625.1 Bambusicola thoracicus | reverse complement strand
TTTACATTTTCTCTAAGTTCTGGTCTCCAATTAAAGCTGCAAGAGAAGAAAGAAAATCCCTGACACTTACCATCTTCTATGAAGCTGCATAAGAGCAAATAATAATAATAATAAAAGGATATTTTAAAATCACTTACACCTTTGAGAACCGGTGCTAGTGTGGTACCAGGCAAACACAAAAGAGGCTTTTACTTACTAGTCAGTATAGCTCTAACATGTGAGATTCCACTTTGAGCAGAGACATGCTTACTGTGCTGTACAACATCTGTTTGGCATCACTGAAGTTAACAGGACGTCACACTGATTTGAGAGTTTTCTGATGGATAAAATTCTGATATCTTGTTTTAAAAGGAGTATAATACTTAAGTACTATGGAACTAACCTGATAGCTACAAATTCATGAACAAATCAAAATTCTGCCAGGGTTCCCTTCTTGCTGTGCACACCACCAGGATACCAGGGCCAAGATGAATGCATGTAATCTCACCCTTGCAAAGGAGAATAGTTCAAAGTGCATTGCACAGTGCAGTTAATATTCAAAATTTGCCCCGCAGACTAGTTTTTGTATTGGTTCATGAGACAAAATCAAGAGGCTACTTGCTGTAGGTTAGGTTTGGCTTTGATAATATATAATCTGTAAATGAAGCCATCTATTTAATTAATCAAAGACTAGATTTATATATCAAAACACCATTTTGCTAGCCAATAGAAATTTCATTCTTTAAGTATTTTTTAGTTAGTTTTTTCAAGAGCAACTACTTTAGTATTGTCCACCTAATTCTTAAGCTTATTTTAACTGATAGCCACTGTAATAGAATCTGTCCTACAATAGTAACTAAGGTGATACTATTCTTGTCTTTTTTAATTACTAGAGGTTTTTTAAGTTGTAGTGAGAAAGACTACAAGGATATTCTGTGCAGAGTGTTACAAGATGGAAAGGTACAGAATCAAAGTCTTGCCTACGGGCACCAAGGCCCCTTGTTACAGCAGTTCTTTTTACCTGCACAATTAGAATACTTATTTGAGTCCGATAAGATTTCAGCGCATATGGCATTTATTTCTATTTTATATTTATATCCTGTGACAGCACTATTCATATGGAAAGCACAGGGCTAATTTACTCATGTTCTAATACGAATAAGTCAGTTGATGTCTCTTGTGATAAACTGTACATTAAAATTTTTTCCCTTGTGTAAGTATATAATTATACCAGTGAGAGAGGACACTGCTAGGATCTTTAAAGATAAAATACGATGCTTACTATGTCTAAGTGTGCTTTGAGAAAAAAAAAAATAAAAAATGGAAAGAGATGAAGGATAAAGAAAATGTCGAACACATGCACAACTGTGGCCCTTTTCATCTTCTACAAAGCACTGTTATCTACATATAATAGAACTGGACTTTGTTCATCACAAACTAGTTTTTGGTTATGTGAAACTGTATGTTCCAATAGCGTGTTCATAAAAGAATTTAATAGATAGTAAGCCTCTTATGTTAAAAAAGTCTACCGATATAAAGAAGAAGGGAAACAAAAGAAGCTTATGTTGACAGTATATTGTATCATTTGCTGTGGTAGGCCTTTAATTGTCATAGATGAGATGACAGAAACTAGCAATTTTTTGGAATATATATATACCAAAGCCATTAGGGATCTCAAACTTCATTAAAAAGAAAAATCTCATTAAGGACTTTCCAATTTTTAGGCAGAAAGCATATCCTAAGGCAATATTTTGATTTAAGTCTGTGATGCACAGGTGAATTAAATGTACCTAGGAGAATGACTGGGAAATCCCTTCAGGAGTGAAAACACCAGGGTAATGTTTAACAAGCGGTGATGGACTGCTTAGGTAGCTCAGATATACAAGTATCTTTCTATTAAGAGATGGCCAGAATGCACAGAAGAGGACAGTATGAAAAAGGTGAGTGCTTTGATGCCTCAAAGACTAGAAGCGCACACACACACACACACACACACACAGAGGAAGTGAGAATGGCAGAATGAATGGGGTGATAGGAAGTGGAGAAAGGAGCATTCAAATTCCACAGTCCTTACAAAATGCTTTACTGTTCCAGGAGGAAACTCCTTAAAATGAGATTTTACTCTTGGAAGAAAGCAGAGATAACAAACAGGAGTGAACTGAAATATGTGCAAAGATCAATAGAGGAACCACACATCAAGAAGTCTTAATCCTTGCAGTTTTCAGAGATAGGATCTGCTGTCAGCATATATGTAATCTTCATTACTTAATCTGAGAATCTGAAAGCAATGGAATAGGGTGAATACGGCAGAGTCTCCTGAGCTATCTTTTGGATACTTTTCCAAGGAAGGCTTGCATAGGTGTTGGTGTCTTACCCAAAGCCGCTACCACAACTACTGGAACAATAAAACCCCTTTTCTAGTCTATAGTTTACAGAGATAAAAGTTTTCTATGGAAATATATTTGCATAAATGCTTACATCTTAGATGATTTTTGTGTATCTGTGATCTAGCAAATTTTCAACAAAATAATTACAAGAATGCTGGTGCCTGCATAAATTCCTATTTACTTAGAAGTCAGCAGGCAGCCTCCAGATTCAAATTCAGCACATCCCTGAACACATGATGTATGTTAAGGGATCAGAATCAAATCAAAGTTCTAAGTCGCAGTATCAGAATTGGCTAAACAAGCAACGTTTCTTTATCCCTCAAGTTAGCAAGAACGTGTGTTAATAATCCAAGACTGAAAGCAACATTATAGAAAACAGATTTCATTTTGTGGGAAAAGAAAGTTTTACATACATTTATATTGTTTGCTGATGGAAAGCTACTTATGTATAGTTTTGATGTTTATAAAGTACAGCTTTAAACTTCTGCAGTTGTCTTTTTAATAAGCTTTAAATGAATAAAATACATTTTGCTACTACAGTAGAGTGTAAGCTCCCTAAATCATTGCAGCCCTTAGAGAAATCTGAAAGAAAAACTAGATCTGCAAGTTCTGCTTTATTTACAGTATAATTAAAGTAATTATAGTAGTTGGTAAAGCAGTATACCTTCTATAATTCCATAGCTGAAGTGAGATCTTGGATAAATAATAGCTATTCATTTTCCTGACTGGATACATTATTTATTTCTACAAGCTATTGATAATCACACAATTCACAGGAGAAACAAAACCACAAATGAGTTTGCAAAGGATGGCAATAAATAGTCTAAATAAATCATGTACCCAGGTACAGGTTCAGTGGATATTTCTTTTATATAATAATGCTACTGCATGTTTCCACATGAACATACAAAAAATACTTATTTTTTTAAAATATTATTCCTGTGCAAATTCATGTGTGTTTTTATTATTATTATTTAAGTTTATTAAATAACTTCTCCCATGATGGAATTCTTTGTGGTTTTAGCCCAAACAGTAATTTTGTATGCACTTGTGTCATAGGAATAATTTTCATCTTTCATTTGCCTTTTCTAGAGTGACTGAATCCCTGGAACTAACACAAAGCTGAATTTTTTTCAAGTAATTAAACATATTCTTAGCATCAAACACACCCTTGTATGATTGCAGACTCATACATTTGGAGATGAATCAAGGTATGAAGGTTTTCAGTGTCTGGCAATAATTTACAAAGCACTTGTCATTAGAAGTTCATGTACCTAATAGTTATCAAACTAGAATAAATGAAAAGTTGCAGTAATTCCCTAGCCCCAGGGAACAGCTGAAATAATACAGCTAAGGGTTGTCAGTGTATGCTGCCTTTTAATTGAGGGCCATTAGGCTCCAACAATCTCAAAATTCTACCCAACATATAAAAACAGTGCAGCTGTTTTACAGAGCAACTTGTATAACATTCAACCAAATTTTCCTAAAAATGAAGATGTTGGTTGTTCCTTGGGTTGTACAGCAGACTAAAAAATATAGATCAAATAAATAAACAAATAAATGAGCTATATTTTTTCACCACCCCTATGGAAATGCTATAGTCTCTTTAGTAACTATTTTTTTCTAATTCAAAAGCAAATCTGAATACTTGTTAAAATCTCTGATAGCAGCACCTAATGAGAATCAGAAAGTAAATATTTCACAAGATTTCCCCTCTAAAATAAATATGACTATTAGGATTTGACAGAAATATGTGTTTCCTAGAAAGTATGGTAGAAAATCCTGAAGCTGACCATAAGTGTTCTCATTTTGAACAGATACTACTTAACAAAGAAAGACATTTCTGCCTTTGAATTGCTGAATCAAAAATATGAGCTCTTACCAACTGTGAAATACCATTTTTAACCCATTATTTTTATCACCAATGCAGTCAGTGCTTCCTTTTCTAGGCCCTACCTTTAAAATCTCAGACTTGGAGGAAAGCAAACCTAAGTTCTATTCACAACGTGTTCACAAACATAGGCCATGAAGAAACTGATACAATTTTTATCAATTCCTTTTTTCAAACTTAACAAACAAACAATTCAGATTAAGGGTTGATTTTCCAGGCTTTTGAGAGTTCCATGCAAAATAGCACAATCTTTCTTAAAGGAGTAGCAAGGAGCAATACACACTTTAAAACAAGTTTTGAGTCGATTCAGTAACTTGCAGATCTTAATTTGGCCTTTCCATGATTCTGCCAGCTGTCAGCGTTAAGTACAAGGACCAAGGTTGTATCAGTGTATCTGTAGCCTGCCTCTGCTCTTTAGGACCACTGGCCCTTGATAGGGTGACTGCAGTAGAAATGCAAGAAACCTCCTGAAAAACAGAATTTACCAGATGGAGGAGTCAAGAAACATTTACTGCACAGTACCTAAAAACCCATTCTTAGTTTTTAGAAAGTACTACCTTTCTTATTAAGTACTAGAAGGAATGTTGGCAGAGAATATTCTGCTAGCAGATGGCACTTAACTTGGAATTAAATACAGCAACAGTATCACATTTGGACACCATTCAAGAATGAATGCTGCCGTACAAGAAATGACTAAGTAAGCCAGGACTTCTCAGGCTGGAAAAGAGATGACTGAGGGGGAAGAATGTGATAGAAGCTCGTATGCATGGATAGAGATTAATTGTCCAACTTTTTTTTTCTGATAAAAACAACCGCAACAACCAGAGGGCATAAAGCAAAGTTAGCAGGCAACATGTTCAGCATTTAAAATAAATGTTCAGGCAAGGGTTACTAGATGCAGAACAGACACATCTGGCTCAAGAAGCCTGAAACAGCTTGTGTTTTGCCATGGCCCAGTGTTAGTAAAAGGACAGTTTACAGAATATAACGCACCTAGGGAATGCCAGCAAAATTACCTCAAGTGAATATACTATTAACATGCTTAGGAATCTCATAATGAGCAAGCCACCATCCACACAGTTCTAGAATGCTATCTTATGTCTGAGTTGCTAATGTCAGGCTGTATTTTTTGTCAGCTCTATGACTTCAGATTTGTTTAATTCTACTGCTGATTCTAATTGTTCAGATTAAATCAGACTCAAGTCAAAAGTGGTATACACCAGCACAATGTATGATCTGGCACTGCTATTTGCCATCTGCAATGCAAATGATCACACTGTACATACTGACCCTATTTATCATTTAAATGAAGACATTTCATAATCATTCATCACATAAGCTCTTCTCAGACCTCAAGTAATTTTTGCCATTCCTTCATTACATGTTCTTCAAATCTAGTTTATACACTTTCTTCATTGTTGACACTGTTGCTTTATCTGAATTATGGCACACTATTACCTTTACTAATAAAAAATGACTGAACATTACTGAAACTTAATTTAAACATAAGAATCCCAAGGATGATGATGCTTTTCTATCTCATTTTAAAAGAAATGTAGACACCCCAAATTATCTTTGAAAACTGCTGTATTTATTGTTGGTTTTTAATTGTACTGCTGTAAATTCTTATTTATTGAATACTGGCCTATCAGCAGGGTCTTGGATTCTGCTTGAAAACTCCCTGAATAACTACCAGTTGTTCTACAATGAAGGCAATGGAGCTAAAACTCCCACACTAAAACCACAGCTCCCTTTGCTGTTGTACTAAATTCTCTTAACAGACAGATCATTAAGATGAAGATTCTGCAGGAAAAAAATAAAAAAAAAATGCAATCCATTTCAATACTAGCAATCAAATCCTGCCTTTTGCTAAGGAGCACCAGAGCAAACTGTAAATATTCTAGCAGCTGCCTTTGTTTGGCAGAACAGAATTTAGCCGGTTGGTGATATACAGTTCATCTTTGGACAAAGTGACAAAGTTGTAAACATCCATTTCCATTGAATTACACACACATGCTTCTAAACCCATTCATGTTTCACTGAAGTTTACAAGCTGTAGATGGAAATCAAAATTAATTCATTCTGGAAACTTCATAGCATAGAGGAGATGCACTCGGGGAAGTTCTTAGATAAAGGAAAACCAGTAAATTCCTTGTGAACTATACTCTCAATGAAATATTTATTCAATATAATCATAGATGAACTTACGTGGGAACACAATTCCTACCATACGTGCAAGCGATTCATTTTGTGTACTTTGTTGTGACCTGTGGCAATGTTGAAGCAGCTTAACATTATGAAAACTGATTTATTTCAGGATCAGACAATTTATACAGAATCTAACCTTGCTACGCAGGTAAAAGTACTTGCCCTTGGCTATTACTTAGCCTGACCACAGGGCTTTCTTGAAACAGCAAATGCTTTATAAGTGTCAGCTCATGGCTAAATCAATGTTTATGCATGGTGTACCTTTGAATAGCAAACACTTGCTGCCTGCAAGCTAAACAATGTTTTTATCTGTTTGCCTATTTCTGGTCCTTCAACCACAGCACAGGGTGTTGCAAATCGCATTTAGTAACAATTATCTGCTGGAATTTCACGACGAGGAAAGTAGCATGATTAATGAAAAGTGACACACAGAGATTACTTTGCTACGCTAGTCTCCTTGGTGAGCGGGTAACTCTGTTGAACTGCAGCCTGACCTTTGCTGCTTTTAACGAGGTCAACGTGAATGCTAAAAGCTTGAAAGATTAGCCACTACAAATGTTTCAGTGTTACTTAATGATACTGCCACTAACAAGCTGCAGGTAGCCAATTAAATATAAAGATACAGTTTTCACCTTTGAAATAAAGGCTGAGTAAAAAACCAAAAGATGCCATTGTTTGCTGCTGAAGTTTTTATAGTACAACCCCAGAAATCTTACTGGAGCATGTTTTCCTCACAAATATATAATTAAGAGCCTAAATTTGGGTAAGCCAAATTGTCAAGGTTTTAAGGGACAAATTTTGTGTTCAAGAAACATTTAGATGTTGTACTGAGGAACATGGCTTAGTGGGAAATACTAGTAATAGGTGGATGGTTGGACTGGATGATCTTAGAGGTCTCTTCCAACCTTGGTGATTCTGATTCTATGACTGTGTACCTAACTCATCCCTGAATTGTTGCTCAGAAGCTGTAATAACTGTCTCTCATTTACACTCCAGACAACAGAGTGGCTCAACAGCCTGCAATTAGCTGGAAAGGTGGGTGAGGTTGTTACGAGCCCTGAAATTTTTAAAGTTGCTGTGTTGCCACAGAACTAGCATGGTAGCAAAGCAATGCAAATGTAAGGGAAACCTCAAGGTACATCTCTGCAAAATAAGCCTCTAGCCTAACCAGTAGTAAGGTTCAACATATTCTATGTTACAGCTTTAGCTCTCATTAACTACCATAGGTAAATGGGACCTGATGAAACTGAGAATGCAAATCTGAAATCTTGCCTTGAATTTACAGACGACTGAAAAACAAAACAAAACAAAGCAACAACAACAACAAAAACAACAACAAGAAAAACAGCCACACAGACAAGAAGAGGAAAAAACATTTCCAAGATTATTCACGATTGTTTTCACGCCTGTAAATAAATTTTTGTTCCCTGGGAATCTGTATTTGATCAGGGAGAGGTTTCTGTGCTTTCACTTAGATTCACCTTGCTTAAGTTGACAAAATTATCTATCTTGCCACAAATCTTTCAGAAATCTAAACATTTATTAAGATGTGACATCAGGCCACATACACGAACAGCCATTTCCAACAGAACGTTGTTGGCTGTATTAGTATATGCATACTTGTAGGTTTCTTCTACCAGTACGTGTATATACTTATGTTCTATACTTCAATTTCTGCGGATTTCATTAAATCATATGTAAAAATGAGGACAAACCGGGAAAAAAAAGTCCAATACAACTTCCCAAACTATAGAAAATGGCATATCTTATATGTATTATATCCTCAAGATTCTTCTCTTGTCGGCAAAGAGGAATAACCTTGACACTGTCTGTAATGTCTCCACAAATAGCCAGCATGTGAATGGGAATGTAACAGATTCCTAGCCAATAATATTTAAAGCAGCATTAATTAAACACAGTATGTGAAAGGCCCAGATCTGAGGCTACAGCACTGATCCCTCCCAGAAAGATTGGAAGAATTTATTTCCATTAATCTCAAGGATAAGAGAACTAGCCATTGTGTACAACAAACGTCATATTTGTATCACAGTTCTGTTAAGAACCTGTTCCAGTCTGCCTCCAGTAACAAAGAACTGTAAGTACCTATAATATAGTTTATTGGTAGGAAGACCACTCTGTAATTATCCTTCATACCAGAAAACAATGAATGTAAGATCTTGAATGTGCTAATTTCACTGTTTACTATGAATCTATCCAGTATTACATTTGTTTGGAAGATGTATCAAGACAATATTATAACAGAGTACTAAACAAAGCAAGAAAGAAAATCTAGAGTTAGAAATATTACTTATAGCAAGGCTGCAAAATTAATCTTCATTCAACAAAACCAAATGGTTCAACAAAAAAACTTTAACTTTAGTATAAAAGCTTTTATATTTTTTTTATAAGCACTATGTTTACTGTAAATTAGAACAAATCTTTTCCATTAGCCTTTGAAAAGTCAAATGGGATTACTACCCAACAAAAAACATTAAAAAAAAAAAAAAAAAAAGAACATTTCCTATAAATGCTTATAAAACATTTGGGGAAATTCATTAGCAAATGTTGCACAGTAAAGTTCTGATGTTTTTACTTTTTAATGAGACTAAAAGTAGATTTACTATTAAAAATGTATCTAGAGTTGGTTTGCTTATTTGCTTGTAGGAAAAAAAGGAAGGCTGAGCATTTTGAATGTTTTACCCAGACTTTGACATCAGCCCACGGTTCAGAGGAAGAAAGCATGCAACTCTTTCATTCTCCACCACAGGGCAGACAGGAACACAGGGAATCAAAAGAACTGACAGGGCCCAGCTTTATGTTTCACTGCCCCAGCTCCAGTTGCCAGCACAGGACAACTGCAATGTGGGATTCTCATAATTTGCCTGTTTAGAGGCCTTCAACAATTTGTTCAACTTTCAGAGGAAGTTCTGGCCTCTGAATTGTAATTCAAATGGTGAGAAACAGCTCTTGAGGCTCTTATCTCTGGAAGCCCTTTAGGTTCACGCTCTGCCTAAAATTAAAAGTAAGCATCTAGAAAACTGCAAACGAGTCAAGATATCCATCCAACTTTCAAACTTGGATTTCTGAATATACACCTAAGTTCTGTGTCTTTTTAAATAATTCAATTGATGTCTTTATTTATTTGGAAATAGAAGTGCAACACATCTATGTTCTAGTTTATACTTGCACATATATTAACATTTACTACTGCACAGTAACATTTTTCTAATGCCTTTCCATTCAAACCTAGTAACTAAAAATACCGAACCTCCATGAATACCAGTGACCAGAAATCAAGGTATACATCACAATATTTTGTTGTTACCTTAACTAATAACCATGATAAACTTTATGTAAAAACTTAAAATGGACAATTTATTCCTAAATATGCCTCTTTTGAAGTACAGAAATAACTGAAAGCAAATTATAATGAAGGTACTTTTTTATTTTATTTTATTTTATTTATTTTTATTTTATTTTATTTATTTATTGTATACTGAAATACTGGAGTGGAAAATCTTGATCTATAATAAAAACTATCTGTGTATAATAAACACTTACTCAACAGTTACTCCTGCTGAATGAGGGTTGCTTGAATACTTTTATTTGAGAAAATTCTACATTGTTGATTATAACTGTGATAACTTACCTCTTAATACATTTTACAATTTGGACATAATGGTTCCAATGGAACTTGTAAATGACAGTAAATCATAAAATTCATTTTGCTTTGCATCAGTTCATTCATCCATGCTTCAACTAATCACCTCATTTCAAAATTCAATAAGCCTAAATACCTGGATTTATGATCCTTTGTCAAAATTAACAGAGGAATATCAACAATGTAGAATTAGAAATCTATTGCAACTTAAAGACAAGCACCTAGTTGAAAACAATTAAAAAGACTCTGCAGCAATAATTATATCCACAGTGTTAGCAAATAAAATAAATTAAAACTGATTTTATTTCTGTTTTGGGAGATTGCAGGAAGCACTAAAAAGATTCAATTTAGTCACTTAAAACAATGAAGTTGTTTTGAAGTAAAACTTTAAAGAGAATGAATTGAGCTTGGAGTACTAAGTATAGTTAACTGCACATAAATTGTGTGTGTTAGATGTATTTTTTAAAGTACACTATTTCTGTTTAGTGTTCCATAGTTACAGTGGATTCGAAGGCTTTTATTCTGATAGACAACTTTTCCATTATAAATAATCCACTGCAACATTATATCTAAGAGGATGCAGTCATCCAATCAAATCAACAAGGAAAAATGAAAGTACAAATAATATTTCACAAAGATAGTCATGTTTATGAAATACATATTCCTTATTAGGACTCAGTGCAAGTATACAATCCATTGCTTACAAACTAACTGCTGCATAACTTTATATTTTTTTAAGACACCACTGTATGCAAACTGTAGCTTAGTTACAATCTTCTGGGGACTTGCATTTCTGTTCAGTATTAACCAGAAGCTTGAAACTTATCTATGGACTAAATTTGTGACAAATACAAGTATTTTCTTGCAGAATTTGGCATCTGCCTTTTCAGATTTCATATTTCACTGACTACATTTAGGATGCATCTTGTCTATAAGCAAAACTATGAGCAAAAGAAAATTTGCAGTGAGTAGCATATAGCTTTTATGCTATTAACAGAATGAGCAGAAGACATAAGTTCTTTTGAAAGGATTTTTAAAGTACAGAATTGTTACAATTAACAAAAGTGTCTACAGCCCTCTGCTGCCACTTTAATTAGGTTCTTTGAAGTAATCAGGTGGAAACTAATTGTAAACATACACTAAGCTGTGGCTAAATAATTTTATCATTCATTCCTATAACTGCCAATTCATAAAAGGCTGGCTTTTTTATAGACCATATAAATCTCAAGATATACCATTTTTTTCATCATTCATGCTACTTCTCTTCTGCAGTTTATTGGTAAATTGTTCCCTTTCTCTTTCAGAGTTGTTTTGACTTCCTTTTTCTGATTAATTCCTCTGAATTTAAACAAGTAATATTCTTTAAATGAGTATTTGAATTTAATTGAATGCACACATATACTAACAAATATTCTCAGACATGTTTATCTAAACATCCTTAGAAACAGATATTAAAAGCCTTGCATCCAATTTAACTACATCTTTCTGCTTCCCTTGTTGAATATGTAACGTTCTTTCTAACCAGCCATAACCAATAGTAGCACTGTTTCCCTGATACCCTATTCCGTCTGCACTGAACTAACTGTTTCCTAACCTTCTGTATAGAAAGAATGGATATATCAAAGTGCTTTAATGAGATCTATCAAACACTTCAATACTGCTTTTGAGAATAACTATCTGTGGAAAACCCTCTGTGCATAATGTGCTTGGGTTAATCTTCAAATTTCAGATTATGAGAAGAGATGACATTTAAGTCAGGGCTTTCATTGGGTTCTTGTACATTACACCAAGACTCAGATATTGCTGTTCCACTACACACATTTGAGAAAACATCAAAACTCGTAGTTATGATGCATTTCTTCACAGTGTACGTTTTCTCTGTGTTCACTAGCATCTTCTATAGTAAATATATTGATCATTGCCAAAAGATCCCTCTTGAAATCATTTAATCTAACTTTTTAGTGCAAGAAAATATATTCAGGATACATTCAGGTTGGTATTTATACATATACAGACATTTGCAAAAAATGGGAATGCCTTTATGGTATTTTTAAAATCACTCCTTTGGTCCTATGTTCGAACGAAAACAAATAAACAAACAAATGTATTCTGAGCTTCTTGATTACTCTTCATGATAAAGAATATCATCTATATTCCTTGGTATTTGAGTAGTGGTGACCATCAAACAATGGTAAATCATCTTGAAGAGACAACAACCTTTTTTGCATGATTTAAGCTTAAAATTCAAGTCATAGCTGACTGCAGGTTCTTAAAGTATACTTATGGACACTTAAATCAGTACTGTTCTCTGCCCATGACTTCAGGAATACATACAAATACTGTTATAAAGCACCGCATGGTTTTAAAATTCTGAAGTCCTAAATTCCACATAGGTAAACACGAAGTTCTGCCTCCTACATGAATAGGATTGTGCACTTTGGCTTGAAGCTGCAGGACTGAGGATGGCAACCTGATTAATATGTGCTTCATTTCTGGTAATGATGAAATGTCCTAAAGAACATAACCTGTCTTGAAAATGTCCTCTGGGATAGAAAACATAAGGAATTAAAAGTAGATTTTTTTCCTTAATGAAAATGAAATCATCAAGAGGTGGTAAATCTGAACCTTTCAGGGCATTCATTGGGAAAAAAAAAAAAAAAAAAAAAAAAAA
>PPHD01022568.1:0-12798 GCA_002909625.1 Bambusicola thoracicus | reverse complement strand
GTAGCTGAGATAAAGAATTTTGGATCTAATTTAAGAAAAAGAAACTTTGGATTTTGTAAAAGACCTCTTGCTAGCATAAAACCTGCAGGATAGCTACTCATGAACCATGTGCTATTTCTTGTACTGTAACATTCGAATAAATGCATGAATAAGCTGTTGACAACAATTTTGTAGTTGAAAATAGATCTGCAAATGGAATTTGTCCATATGTGAGATTGTGAACTCCCCTTTATTTGGCTTCATTTGGTTTGCCATGGAAAACTACTCTATTTTTATGAAATAAATCAGTGTTTGCATAGAAAAATTGATATGGAACAGTGCACCTTTACTGCTGTAAGAAAAGTAGTTCTGTGTCTATGTGTAAGATTTGAGATAAAAATTAATACAGCATTAATTATATTGTTATAATTCTATCACCGGGATACCGAATGGACTGCCCAGGGTGTTGGTTTAGTCACTGTCCCTGGAGGTGTTCAAGAAATGTTTAGATGTTTACAGACTGAACCAGTCTGTAAACCACTGACAAGATGTTGTACTGAGGGACGTGGTTTAAGTGAGAAATACTGGTGACAGCTGAGCAGTTGGACTGGCTGATCTTAGAGGTCTTTCCAACCTTGGTGATTCTATGATTCTATGACATGGATTGATTTGAGCTGATCACTATGAACTATTGCAGTGTGAGCAGGAATTCAGGCTCATCAGCACCCTGTTTTAAGTCAGCTCTGTACTACATTATTTTTATGATGAATGGATGGACAAAGAAGGCTGAAGTTATATGGAAATCATTTTGTATAGGAAAAAATACTTTCTTCAAGTTCCAGTTAGGGGCTTTCCACTTATTAAAGTGACTTTAAAAACATTCCTGTAAAAATTCTCTGTGTGATAAATCAACTAAGGTGATGGAACTGTTGGAATACAACCTCTGGAAAGCTTTAATTGTGGCCTCTTGGTGCTTGTATATATATTTTTTTTTATTTGAAAAGCCAATCAAAATGCTCATTTCCAGATGAACTATGTTCATTGCTCTATTTACGTTTATAGAAAATAAAATCTGCATACAGCAAAGGTGATTTCTTCTTTCAATAGTTTATTTACACTGAAAAGTGAAATTCTGTATACTTTCTTCAGCCTACCATACTTTCTTCAGCCTAACATACAAAGTTTATTTTGACCTTTATCAAAAGACAAAAACTTTTTTTATCATTTAATTTTTGAACTGACAAAGTTAAACATGCTAATTGTAATGCATGCTGATTTTAAAATTGCTTTTAAGAACAGCAAAATGACACTGATGAAAAGGCTCTTGGTTTGAGAAAGGTGGGATCAATGCCAGAAGAGGGAAAAGGCATTTTGTGTAATTGTATTCCAGATATTACGAGACATAAAACAGCATCTTTGGAAGATTTGCCACAACCAAATAGCAGCATTTCCAATTTTTTCACTGTTAAGCAAAAGAATTAGCACATCCTGATGAATTTTTGAAAAATGATTGTTTTTTTCATTTAGTGTTTTCTATTGGTAGTTTTTATCTTGCTGTTGATCAACTCCAGAGCCTTAGAGTATGTTGATTTTATTAAAAATAAAAAATGTTATTCATAAAATTCCTTATAGCAAGCATTATGAGTCTCAGATTATTTTACATTCTGTTTTATTCTCTTCAGTTCTTCGAATTCTTCCCAAAACTTATCAGCCTATACATATGTTGTGTCTAGACTAGGAGGTTTTAGGGCTAATTTGTGTTAATTTTGCTAGGGTTGCATACGGTTATTGCTCTAAGGTGTTATAGGTGTTTAGGACCTGTAAAACCTGAGCCACAGGCAAGGAGAACCTTTTATATCTCTTGAAAAGCTGTGACTTTTCCATATCCTCTGTAGTTACAGGCTACTTTGTAATTTCAAAAACTTTATAGTTAACTATAGTAAAACAAAAGGCCATAGCTAATGCCCTATGGCCACTCATTTGAAGTTAAGCTAAATTTTATACACTTTCCATTAAGCTCAGAGCTTACAATAGTCCATGGATGTGAACCATAAGTGAACAATTAATGTCATAAAATAGTAATGCTATTTTGAATTTTGATTTCAGAATACAATTTTCACTAAGGTAGCAAATGCTAAACTTTGCATTTATTATGTCTCCTTATCCACAGCTGCTTTCTAATTAAAAATGAGAAACATTTCTACAATAAAAACTGGACTTCTGTGTAAAGGCATCCACAATAATACTGGAACTAATTGGAAACAGTCTTTTAAATTTTGTAGAATATAAATTAGATAACTCATTTATCATGTGAAGGTTAGCATTTTTCATAGTCCTTTTATGATAATCATTTAATGACTATGCTAAATTAAGTATTGGCTTTGGAAAACACAGGTAATTACTCGTATAGATCACCATGTTTGTCTACCTTTTAAGGTTTTTACATACAGAATTCTGTATGGAAACAAAGTATTGGTATTCTATTGCTGTCTATCAGATGTGTTTCAAGAAGTCTGGATGGCAGCATCATTGAAGAGACATATCCTATGATAATCCTAAGAAATGTTTCAGAGATGAATGAAATAAATTTTTAAAACAGCAGTAGATAGCTCAATATTCAACTTGATTTATATATTCCCTTTTCAATGATTTAACAAATTGTGTCAGGTCATGCATTTAGGGGAGAAAAAAGTCGGTCACATTGACAGGCTGGACAGTATTACGTTCCTATTGGAAGAGAGAAATAAGGGTGTTTTTGTTTTATGTCTAAATGGAACATTAATATTTTTAATCACATAAAAATTGTCTTTATGAAACAGCAAACCTTTCTTTCCTGAAGCTATTGAAATGCCTTTCTTCTTGCAATTTGGAAAGGAAGAAAAAAGTATTAAGCTGAACAATCTTTTTAAATGTGTTAATTAAAAATTGTTTATTTTGTGAAGCTAACAGGAACCAATAATAGATCTTAGTTTGCTTATAGGTTGTTGCTTTGATATAATGGGAAGATTGTCACTCTTTAATCCTATATTCTGAAAGCAGAATTCACATTTGTCCATTCCCACTTCAGTCTTTTTTCTTTTGCACTCTATGTTCCATTAATATTTTTATTTTCTGAAAGTGAATTACTCTTATCAGCAGTACTGTCACGTTAGTTAAGTGAAAATGCTAGCTACTGTACTGCACTGGCCTAACTGTTAAATAACCTCTGGAGTTTGATTGTAGATATGTTCTGTTATGTTTGTTGAAGTCTTACCTCTGAAATACATTTTCATATTAAATGCTTCTCTTTATAGAATCATGCTTGTCAGTCAATTTAATTGAAATGTCATGGTGACCTTTATTTGAAATGCTCTGAACTTCCTGTGGTTTTTGGAAGTTCTTTTTACTTTGATTACAATTAAAATTCTTTAAATTAACAGTGTACAAAAGCCACGTACTAATTAACCTTATGAAATTGCTAGCAAATTAACGTTACATACAATATATCTTTTGCAGAGGTAGTTCAGCTGAGTTTGCCAGATGATCAGAAACTAAGCACCACTGCAGCAACAGTAGGACAAAGTGCTGTCTTAAGTTGTGCCATCCAGGGCGCCCTGAGACCCCCCATCATCTGGAGGAGAAACAATGTCATTCTGAATAACTTAGATTTGGAAGATATCAACGTAAGTAGAAGAGTTCTATTTAACAGCTTGTTACAAAACCTTTGCTTGAAGAATTGAGAAGTGATGTTTAACAAATTGCTTACTCAATATGTTTTTAGTCATATGGCTGTATATATGGAAAACAAAACAAAATAATAGGAATAAAATGCCTACCAAACTCTGTTTTTCTTCTAAATTGTTTGCTAACTCTTGGTGTTAAAAATAATGAAAACATTTCACAGACCAAACATTTAAAGGAGTAAGTACAACAGCATAAACATATGAAGACAGAATTGCAAATTGGTATTGTATGTTCAGCATTATATAGGCTTCAAATATTTAAGAGAAGTTAAAGTTTTAAGAAATGAATTATTATTTAGCACATGTATGTCATTGTAATAAAGCACAACTCATTGTAATAAAGTGTAAATAGATGATTGTAATAACATTATCTTTTCATATTTGAATGAAAATGTATTTTAACCTTAGTACAACTCCTACTACAGAATTGGTTGTTTTGATCATTACTCTGTGTATCCAGCAGACTGAAAGATTCAACTTAGAAATCTATTTTTAGGAAAGTAAACATCTGCTACCTAACTTTGCCATGACCTCCAAATAAGGAGGAAAATACTATAAGGAAAAAAAAAATAGATTTTATGGTAGAGCTGTCAAAACAAGTTTTTCAGCTGCGTTTTACTTCCTTATATGTTCAATTTGCTTTGGCCATCATCTTATAGTACGAGAATTACAAAATGTGGACAAACATAGGGTTACAATTGCTCAGCCCAGTATGTGTCTGAGATCACTGCATCTCTTCTACATGTTGAGTATCATCACAATCAAATATTTCATTTATGTATTTTTTAGTGAATGCTTTTATTGTTGAGGTGGCATTTGTACTCACATGTAACCTTTGTTTTGTTTTACTTGCTGATTTTATATCAGTTTTGTTCATAAAATTAACTTCTGTAGAGTAATGCTTTATTAAATAAGGGATGGTTTCAAAGCTCAGCTCACTTGAATGGTAGTGGTTAGCCATTTCAGAGGCTTAGGATAAAGCCAGCATCCTCTGAAAAATTCCTTTTATGTAATCATTAGTTTAATATTTTAATTAGTACAATCATAGTTAGATGGTATCCTGGAGTGCATTAATAAAGTGTGGGGGCTCCTAGGATTCCAATGAAAGACCACAGAGATATTAAAGGGTGCAGAACAGCTCCTGTTTGAGGAAAGGCTGAGTAAACTAGGTCTGTTCAGCTTGTGGAAAAGACTGAGGGGATTGGATCAGTGTTTATAAATATCTAAAGAGAGGTTGGAATCAAATAGATGGGAACAGGCTCTTTTTGGTGGTGTGCAGTGATAGGACAAGGATTAATGGCCTAAAACTTGAACAGAAGAAGTTCCATACAAAGATTCAGAACTTCTTTAGGTTAAGGATGATGGAACCCTGGAACAGGTTGCCCAGAGAGATTGTGGAGTCTCCTCCTATGGAGATATTTAGTACCTGTCTGGGTGCCTACCTGTTGAAGGGAACCTGCTTTAGCAGGTGGGTTGGTCTCAGTCTCTTGAGGTCACTTCCAACCCCTGCAATTCTGTGACTGGTATTCTAACATGTCTTACCCTTACTCTGAAGTTTCTGCAGAATTTTCAAGCATTCTGTAAATATTCATGATGGTCATAAATAATGATGTTGGAGTTCTTTGCTCATCACTTATAATTAGAATACATGCAATGAGCTGTAGAAACAGGAACACATACCTATGTATGGAGAAATAAAAGGGAAATGATGAATCTAACAACTTTGTTTCAGACTGAAAGGTTCTATTGACTGTATTTGCAAACATGAAAAGAGCAAGTGTTTTCAAAGTTTGATATAAACATTCTGAGTATGAAAACTCAAAAACAAACAAACAACAAACAAACAAAAAACAAACACAGAATCTTCCTGTAGGGAGTTCACTAGTGACAAAGAGAAACTTCTGTGCGCTGACCATAACACCACAACCTCCTATACCAGTTGGAAATGAAGTTGAGCCTAGGAAAGTACAGAAGAAAGCTGTTGTTTCAATAAAGTTCATCCTTGTGTTTCCTACAACCTGAGTTACTAATCAGTTTTTTGTTTTAATTGGCTATAAATTAAGCCAGTTTTCCCTAGGTAAAGTCTAATTTTACCATCATGGTAGTAAGGAGGCTGTCTTCACCTTCAAACTTTTTCATTCACATTACTCCCCTTTGAGCAAGTGCTGACTGGGAGCTTGCCTATTAGCTAGGGCCAGCCTACTACTCCATTGGTACTTAACAGCTGAAATGCAGTCCAATACAGATTTTTTGAAGACTCAAGGTATGCCTAATTTGAAGTCAGTTTGAAGTCATGATAAGAAATCAAAAGTTAAGGGAGAAAATTAAAATTGCTAGAACTGGCTGAATTTTTGTACATTTAATATGAGTAAAATGCCATGTGACAATTTACTGGCTTAACAACCATACACATAAGCAAATAAATAGACCAAGCAAAGAAGAAATTCCCAAAAGAAGGTCCACAAATTGTGTCCTGAGAGAATTTGCAAGACATCTAGAAGATGCTGTGGAAGTAAAAGCAGATGAGGGATTGTTTATCTGTAGAAAAATACTTAGTATTTATACCTGCACAGAATGGAATTATTTAAGAATTCTGTTTTGGGATGAGCTCTCTGTATATTTTGTTTATGTTTACAGTAGGAATGAAACAGAATAAATTCTTCCAGTGACAGGAGAATAGTTCTGAAGGTGAATGTATTCATCATTTCTTTATATACCGTAAGAAAACCATAGAAAGAATGAAATGCTTGAAAGTGCTTTTTGAAGAAAAATGTTAGATCTTAGTTCATTAGCATTAACAATTATGATTCAAAGGGAGTGACAGATCCAATATCCCTAAGGTGAAGCATTAAAAATATGTAGCATTTGAATTACTCTGGGTGATACTGATCTGATATGCAGATAAACCAACAAACAGTGGAAGAAAGAGCTAATGTAGCCTGGAAACAAAGCAAGAATAGAAACATTCAAAAATGATTGGGCATAAAAATATTAACTGGTTCCCAGAGTCTCTTTTTCTTCAAAACCTATTTTAAGTATTCCACTGTTTGAACTGATTTGAACTCTTTTTTTTTTTTTTTTTTTTTTTTTAAATTTCTTTCCAGATCTTTCCTTTAACAACTACAAAAAATTCTCTTCATATTTCTTTGGTCATTCCATAGTGTTCTAAAATCTGATTATCAGATACTTTTACAACTTCACATTTACTTCAAGGTTCTTATTTAGTTATCATTCAGTCTCCATTCAAGCAATGCAGTAAAAATAAGACCTTAAGGAGAAGAAAAATAATTTGAAAAAAATGAATTATTTTATATTTCAATATGGGAAATTATGTTAGTACCTAAATATTGACTTGAAAGGAACAAATGCAGAGGGAATATAGTGTGTTTCAGTTTGTTGCATTTTAACCACTAAAGAATGCGTTGCACTTATTCAGACAATTTTAAACATTCAAAAGCTTTAAGCCCTTGTATAATTTCAGATGTCTGCAGAGGAAATGTGTTCTGTGCTTTGCTGTGACTGTGTTATAATCTAAAATGTTTGGCTAGCACTGGGAATTGTCAATTTACTCGGCTATATAACAACCACATATGTGCATCTGAAAAATAATAATCTTGTGTAAGTTGTGGTATTGTTTTGGGGAAAAAAAAGTGACAAGGACTGACATAGGGAGATAGATAAATCCTATTTTTTTCCAGCAAAATGCATCAGAGATCATGTAACTGGAAGTGAGCATACATGGCACCAATCAGATTAAGTAGCAGTGACAATGTGATTTTGTAAATCAAGGCAAATGCTCATTCTTATGGTGTGGAAATTAAGTTTTTTAAGGTGCAATTTTCAATGCACGGTAAATAATTTGTTTTGGGAGTGACAAACTCAAAACAGTATAATGTCTTTGGCTTCCAAGGATTGAGAACACAAATAGTATTTAATCAGCGCTTTTAAAAACAATGGCATACTTTAGAGAATTCTATCTGGTCACAAATATATTGTTAAATATTAAAAATGATAGGATAACATCTATTAGCCAATTTTAGGAGTCTTTACTGCTCCTCAACTCTTCTCATGGTACAAGTGATTACACTTCATGAAAGCTGTGTGCCTTGCTACTGATTTTTTTTTTTTTTAATTTAAACTGATAGGAGTCAGAGATGATCAGCATTGACCTGAATGAAGTCATGAAAAATTTTGTGCCTCTGCAAATTTTACTTTATTTAAATTGTAATTCATTTGTGCTATGACTCAGTACAGAATTGGTATCACAAGACTTTTTACTGATATTTTAGTATGCATCTATAAAGGCTGTCTTGTGCCATAATCGTGAATCTTGACTTTGTGATTTTTCTTCGCTTTGCTTGAGTTTTATCTAAGCTATTACTCGTTAAAGAATAAAGTTCTTATTTATGGGAAAATTAAAAATAGCAGATTTTTTTTTCCAAAATGCTGTGCATAACATGTTTTTCTCATATAAACTGACTTGCTTTTTAAATGCTTTTTATATTTAATTTTACTTTACTCTTTCTTGAATTTTTCCTTTAGTTTTGCCTCGAGCTGTTCTCCTATACCTGTTAGGAATAGGACTTCTCTTACAAGCTGTCTGCCCTTTGTTCTTACAGTTATACAAAATCTACTTAACTGACTTGCTCACCTATAAAGTTTAACATCTGCTAACATGTTTAAATTAGTAGATTTTTAAAGGAGTGTAGGTTAATCTCTACTTTTTAATGAAAATGAATGATTTCTTTCTTTAGACTACCTTAATTGAAAACAAGTAATATTTCTATTTGACAGGCAAAGTTTGTGGTATTGAGGTTACATATAGGTTATCTTTCTCTCAAAACATCTCATTTGTTCATTGTATTAAAATTAATTTCCAAATTACAACTTCCACTGTTCTGATATCGTATTCAAGTCTGTTTCCTAGGGTGGCCAACAGGACAAGGGAGGTTATTGTCCACGTCTGCTCTGCCCTTGTGTCGTGGTTCCAGCCCAGTTCAGTTTAGTTCTGTATTAGGCACAGGGGTGGAGGGAAGATCCCATGGTCCTGTGCCATGCGTAAAGCAGAAGGGAGTAGATAAGGAAATGGGCTCAAAGGAGGAATGCAGTGGCAAAAAGCTAAGGGAGAAAACCAATTAACTAAATATGATAGTGAAGTGCAAGATAACATAATATAATAGAATATCATTAAAATTGAAGCTAATAAATAAATGAGTGTCCAAAAACTGAAGGCCTTGCTCTAATACTGTAGGAGAGGTGGCTAGGGAGTAGGCACAGCAGAGGCTAGTAGAAAGACAGTCCCATAACTCCCAGAGAGTTTTATCTTTCCCTCCAAACAGAAATGAAATAATGAAGTCTTTGGAAGTTGTAGTTCATTTTTCTATTCTGAAACTAGATACCCATAACTATCAACAAACCACGGAACTTCAGCATTAACTCTTTAACTCCCAGTGAACTACATGATGTTATGATGTGGAATATTGATAACAAAAATCATGAAACTATGACACCTTGTGAGATCTCATATACAATACTGAGTCCAGGTCTGGGGCCCCCAGCACAAGAAAGATGTAGAGCTGTTGGAACACATTCAGAAGAGGGATATATAGATGATCAGATGGCTGGAGCATCTCTCCTATGAGGAAAGGCTGAGGGAACTGGGCTATAGTTGAGCCTGGAGAGGAGAAGGCTTCCAGGAGCATTTGCTGTGACCTTCCAGGACTTAAAATGAACTTATTAGCAGGAGGTAGACAGAATTTTTACATGGTCTGATAGTGATAGCAGAAGGGGGAACAGTTTTAAACTAAAAGAGAGGAGATTTAGGTTAGATCATAGAGCAATTTCTCACTTGGAGAATGGAGAGAAACTGGAACAAGTTGTCTAGAGAAGCTGTGGATGCCCCATCACTGAAGATGTTCAGTGCTGGGTTGGATAGGACCCTGGGCAACCCGATCTAGTACCAGATGTAGTGGGTGGCAATCCTGCTCCATGGCAAGATGCTTGGAATTAGATTTTTAAGATCCCTTCAAACCCAAGCCATTCTATAATACTGTGGTCCTTTTCTTGAATTCTTTCTTTTTTTAAATGTAGTCTATTTGCCATTAAAACTTAATGTCTTCTCAGAGAACATATTCCCTTCCACTCTAGAGAGTTCTTCTCAGCAGCTGGTGAAATAAATATTTTCATATTGGCCAAAATGTTAAACTTAATTCTTAGAAAGGGCTTCTGACATCTTCTCTTTTACTTCCAGCTTCCCATCCTTCTTTATCCCTTTTCTATTGCTAACAAAATCATCAGGAGAACCTCAAGAAAAATATCTCCCTTTGATACTGTCTTCTCCAATGAGATAGTATGATCCTACATACAAACTTCTCTTTGTGCTTGGTTAAATTATTACTATGACATTTTTATGTCAATGATTAAAAAAAAAACTGTTATATTTGTACTTATGACTGTTTATACTTGTTTTACTTTAGGATAAGATTTTATTACCATTTCTCCATTATTTGATGTCAAATACCAATTTCATTTGATTGATTTGAGTTTACTGAAAATGCTGTCAAAGCTGCTGATCAGAATTATCAATTTCTAATTTTTTTTTAAATTTATTTATAAATATGCCAAAAGTATATATCCTTGCTCACCAGTATAGTTATTTCGTTCAGGATTTTGCTTTCACTCTTCTTCTCTTCTCTTTTTTGGAATCTGATTTGGAGTCATAATTACTTCTTTAGTAGTGGGATAAATTGCACCAGAAGAAAACGTTGAGTATGTGTCAGACTTGCAAGACCTGGAATTTTTTTTCTCTGAATATTGAAAAGATCTTCTTTCATTAATCACCTAATGAATGCTACTTCAGACTGTGGATAACATCATAAACTGTACATCATAACATTTATATAATGTTGTAAAGATGTACTTAAATGAGGTATCACTATGGATATGTGATCTTCTGGGTTAATGAAGTAAGATGAAAAGTTACAGTGAGGTTTCATTCAAAGGTACTGATTCCTGTTAAGATAATCTGGACATGCATATTCTGTAACTCTAGCTTAATCAGAGCTATAATACTGCAGAAGTTTAAGGTTTGTATACATTTTCTTATGGTGGTGACTATCTTAATTTTGAGCTAGCTGATGATTCTCACTTTTTGAAAAAGTATTAAGGTTCTTCTGATTTGTCCAATTCATTCTGCAACACATTTCTATTGTGTGAAAGAGGTGTAAAGAATGCAGGAAATATATCAGGTTTTTCAGGTTATTTTTTTAAAACAAAGTCCCAGAAGTTAGAGAGCAGCCTGGCCTTGGCTGCAGCTAGTAGGTAAATTCAGTCTTTCTTAAAGTATGATAAAGATGCTTTGTTAATAATGGCCTCCCGTGGCTCATGCTCCTGACTCTTAAAGCCTTTTAAATGCAACATTAAATAGGAGGGCCACACCACCAGTAATAAAAGAACAAAAGAGCTTGGATATCTGAGAGTTTATTTTATTAAACAGAGAGGCACAAATGCTTAAAGATAAAAACAAACAAACAAACAAAAACACCAACAAAAATAAAACGTCTTTGCTTGTTCCTCCTAAGCATCCCAGGAGGTAGAAAGATGACAGGTAACGGTTAATTACCTAGTAGGAATTTTGTTTAGCTGTCTTATGTAATATTTACTGCCAAAAGAAAATAAAAGTAATCTGGAAGTATTTCATTACTGTACCTAGACAATGAGTAAATACTCAAAAGAAAGAAAGAAACAAACAAAAAACTCACCTGACACCAACCTATAAAATCACCAGTACTATTACTCACCAAAGTGACTGAAGCAAATTACTTATCTAGATCAAACCTACTTAATTTGTGAACTCTGATAGGATTCCAGTAGATGATGCTGTGGGTGATACACTTTTCAAATGATGGCATTTAGCATTTCTCTGAATTAAATTGCTCAGTGATTTATCTACTCATAGTCTTAGTACCATATTTACATTATTTTCTAAATGCTATTGATGATCTACTTTAGTATAGCCTAAGTTCTATTTCATCATCCAAAATTCTGTACCATATTTAAACGTAAACAATCTTGTCATTATTACACCATATCTATATATCCACCTTGTTGCCCACACACGCGCGGCAATACCACCTTAAAAATGTAGAACTTATTTTCAAAAGTTTGTGTCTAGAACTTTATCTGTTTGAATATGAATCACCTTTGTCTCAATGGCTAGAATCTTTTCATTATTCTGGTAGAGAACAGGTAAAACTAGAGATTTTCCTAAATTTAGTGTGAATTATTGTAATGTCTATCTGTAAGTACTTTACATAGATCCTGTGGTTTTTCTTTGTTATTTCTATTACTAGTTCACATCTGTATAACTGAAATGTGGTGGGTTTTTTTTTACTTCAGTATATTTGGCAAGTTTTAAATTATTTTTTAACACTACATTGAGTTTAGGTTCTTCCACCCTATGCATCTTCCCAGTACTGAGTGGAAAAACCTCTAATGCCTATGGGCTATCGTGCCACATACAAGGGGGAGTTCAGGGCAGATAGCCTTGCTGCATCACTCTGTCTTGCACTCAGCAGTGATCATTACTATTCATTTATAATAAGACATTTTCTTCATGGCTCTTCTATCGGATGTCCAGGCTATCTGGGTACTGTCTATGAGATAGATAATACATATAACTGCATGGCTTAACAAACATTGTACTGGCATAGCAAAATATCAGTGCATTACCACTTTTTTCTACGTTTCATGTTTTGTATAGTACTTTGTAAAATGTTAGGAATATTGTGAAGTTCCCGTTATTGTCATTTACAGTTAATAAAAGATGATTGAAATCCTGTTTTGCCTTCATGTATTTTATGTATTATACTTTAGTTTTAACATCAGACAAGAAATTCTTTCATAAAGAAGGCTTGAAAGTTTAAGCTTCAAATGTTTTAAAAAGTAAAACTTTAGTTCATAGCAAAAGAAAGACAAGAAAAAACAGCCTTCCTTTCTCCTACTTTAGTCTGACAATCTGATTTCTGATGTGGTTTCTGTGATCATCTAGCTACTGCTGAATAGATAAGAGTTAAAAAAAAAAAAAAAAAAAAAAAAA
>PPHD01022567.1:0-12798 GCA_002909625.1 Bambusicola thoracicus | reverse complement strand
CATCAAAAATACAGGATTTTTCTCGTCTAAAGGATAATTTGAAAGATGGCAGGTAAGCCTGGAGATGTCACAAATTCCCATTTTCCAGTTCCCATACCTGCTGTTGGATTAAATTTAGCAGCGGAGCTTAAGCAATGTTTTTCTTATTTTGTGAGGGAGACTTAAACATACCTGCACACACACTTCCCTGAATAAAAAAAGCCCACTCTCAAAAAATTACCCTTAGTTGGTAATGTGCATTTGTAATGTGTTCAAATACCCCAAATACTCTAAAAAAAAACCAAAAACTCCAGAGGCTTGTGCAGATTTAGCTTCCTTTCTCACTAACCTTGTCAAATATGTGTGGGAATTTCCAGGTCAGCAGTTTTAACACCTCTTATTTTTAAAGGAGATGGCTTACTTTTATTGTAGTGATCTCTGCATGACACCAAACTTTGTGTGAAGACCAAAACTCTATTTTAATGCAATAGTGCTGCTTTACTACTTCATTCCTGATATGAATGAAATGAGAGCATGGAGGCTCATCTTTGCCCAATGTAATAATGGTATTACATTGATATGAATTATATTAAAACATAACCAGTAAAATGAAAAGGTATCTGAGGGTGTGTGTATATATATATACATATATATACGAAAAAATCCAGTAGAAAATCTATCTAGACATAATATCATTGGCAGTCATTTCACAAAGTACCTAACCTTAGCAAGCAGTACCTTTCCTGTGATTTGAATGGAGTTGCCCTTCAGGACATAAGCTCTCTTGACTAAGTTTAAATAGCTCCTGTTCTCCAATTAGATAGAGAAAGAGCAAGCAAACATTTGGGCACAGCTCAAATGAAAATCCACAAGTTTCTACCCTCATTTCCATTATCTCTGTCTAATGTCTGTCACCTCTAAAGCAAGCTGTGACGAATTGCAGAACCAGGTCAATACCACCCCCAGCCAGTGACTAAGTCTGCCAAACTTCAGCATCTAATCCCAGCTCTCATGTGTAAGAAGAACTACTGCTAAACTCATTCAAGTTCAGGAGAACATTCATTAGACATGTTCAATCACAAGAAGTGACCCCTTGGTCTTATGAATATACATTAATGGAAGGAGACATAATGGTCAATTAGGTCATATAATTTCAGGTAATGATTTACCAGAAGGAGCTAAGAGAGGTTTTCTTGCAATCTTACTAACTCCTACCATCAGTATTCTTGTTATGGTACCAGTAACACTCACTGCCTTTAGTTTTACAGCTCTTACACAGAAACTATGGACCTGCACAAAGAGAACTTTGTCTCAAGGGAACACACGCTGTTCTCTCGTGGTCTGCACAGTTCTCTCACCTCGGTCTCCCTGCATATGTTTTTTCTCACTGGTGAATGCGATTAATAACAGTTCTGAACATGCCTGAAAGATGTATTTATCTTCAAGGTATGGTCTCAATGCTGTCTGCAACAAAATATTGTTTCAGAAACAACTTCACAAAACAATTCAGCACAAACAGCTACAAAAGGTTTGTCATGTCTTCACAACAGTGGAATCACAGAATATCCTGAGTTGGAAGGGACCCACAAGAATCTCAAGTCGAGCTCCACACAGGACTGCCCGAAATTCAAACCTTATATCTGAGAGCACTGTCCGAATGCTTGAACTCTGTCAGCTTGGGGCTGTGCCCACTGCCCTGGGCAGTCTGTTTCATGCCACTGCCCTCTGGTGCAGAACCTGCTCCTAACCCCAGCTGCCCCTCCCATGACACAGCTCCATGCCCTTCTCTCGGGCCCTGTCGCTGTCACAGAGAGAAGAGCTCAGCGCTGCCCCTCCACTCCCTGTGAGGAGCTCCAGCTGCCATGAGGTTTCCCCTCAGCTCCTCTGCTCTGGGCTGAGCACACCGAGGGACCTCAGTCATTCCTCATACATCCTGCTCTCCAGACCCCTCATCATCTTTGATACCCCTGCATGTGACAGTTGTTCATTTCACAAATAAGGAAATTGGTATTTCTTACACCAGATATTTGAAATTCCTTCTGTGTTACTCCTGACCTCCATCACTGAAGTTTTCAGTCTAAGCTCATTCTCTATTCCCTTAGTGTTCTCCCACAGAGTCAAGCAGGGGCTCCACCTGGCACTACAAATATACCCCATTTAACAGTTCCCATATGTTGGTAAAATCAGAAGACTCATCTCAGTCCCTTCCAGATGGATTGCAAGACTAAGAGCAAGAAGAAAAATAAGCAAAAAATAAAAATAAAAAATAAAAAAATCATCAGCAATGGGCAAAACTAAATCCAAATCTGTATACACAGAGGAAATGAAATTGCTTCGTAAGATTCTATTGCTTTAACATATTAGCTCTCCAGAGCTAAAATGCACTTTAAACATGAGTTACAGAAATCATAGGAAAGGAGAGAATGAAATTCCAACCACCCACCTTGGGCACTAAGAGAAAAACTCAGAAAAATGCTTCTACAATTCATAGCAGACCTACCAATACACAAGAGGCAGAGGGAGCTTGTGATAGAGTGGATCCCTTTCAAGGTCATGCCAGCGTAATAGGGATATTTTGCAATTTTGTTTTCCTTTATCCTGAGGCTATCCCACCTCCAGTCACCACAAAAAATAGCATGTTTCTGCTTACAAAAGAAGAGTAACCCAATATGGTTTTATTACCAGGCTCTGGTAAACTGGGGTGCATAAACAATAACACAAGAAAAGCAGTTTTATTTACTGAATGTAGACAAGCTTACGAACATGAGGCCAAAGGGAGTATCGAGTGGAAAGCAACCACCTCTGAACTTGGATCCAATGCAAAACATTTCCCCACTACCAAGCCCATACCATTCAGGATCATAAAAGCAGTGTCAGGAGGAATAACGTGAACAGCAAGCTAGCAAATTACACAGAGTGCTGATCACCACAATGCTGGCGAAAAAAAAGCTTCATGTACAAATTAGAAACGTTCCTGCAAGTATGTTTGCTCAACAATACTAGAAGCTTAATCCACCTGATGATCTTGAATAAGGACAATTTCCATTTCTAAATACAATTGCATTATCATCCAGTTACTAACACTTGCTGAATAACTATATTTTGCTGTATCTCTTTCTTTTAATATCCTTTTTCTGAAGACAGAAAGAGCTTGTGTGTTACAGTGATTATAGGCAAGCGAGCACATCTGGTCTGCTGTATTCCCTACAAAAGCATAATTTATTATGATCGTTTATTATTTAACAAATTAGATACTGGATAGTACAAGCAGAGCTATTCAATTTTCTTCCTCAGTGGCAAGGGATGAAGAAAACAAATAAGACAGGCAAGTGTTAAGAGTAGCATTGATGAATGAGCTGTGTCTGTACTGCACAAGAGAAATTTGAGTACTGCCTTGCAGAGTTTGCAGTCTAACACCAGAATTCTTCAAAAGCATTTTTGGCAATTTTCCTGTAAAACAAAAGCAAGTTTTTGAGTTCTAGTGAGCGGGGAGAGGAGCAAGGAAGAGGTATCAGCCCGGCATGAGATGGGGATGACCCAAGGGCCACTGCTCCAGGCCCAGCCTGAAGAAGATGTCTCCCACATTGGTGGATGCTTACAACTCTCATTTGTTGTTTTCCTTCCGTCATAAATAAGATAATTGACACCTCATTGCCAGGACACTCCCGGCCTTCTTGAGAATTGCTGGCGTTTCATAGCTAAAGACAGGAATTACATGATTAAATGGGTCATTAAATAAAGCAGCTGCTTTTATTGTAGTACATTAACTTCTGTGTTATTCTGGAAAAAATGTTTACGGTTGGGCTAAGTCCATTCCTCCAAAGGCAGCCACCGAGCTTAACACATTTGTCAAGTATTAAGTGAGTCAGATCACTACTAGAGGTCACAGACTGCCTCATACATTCATTTCCTATGAAATTATTTTTTTCTAAGCATCCAAGGCACTTCTTTACAGTAACCTCTGCATGGTACCTGTCTCCATTCCCTGTAATGTCACATAGCACTTACAGAACCTGTCAGAATCTGCAGCTGCCTAAAGGATAATTTGGAAGGTGAGGAGGTGGCCCTCAAGGAATAATAGTTCTACTGAGGGAGCAGCTTCTTAGGTTTTGGTGCTTTGGGTTTTATTTTTAATGTAAATATAGTGTTGTTTTTATCTGCCAGCCCAGCCAATTTTTAAAACACACATTGAAACACCTCATGGGATTCACAGTGCAGGTGGTGGTGTACATGCAGCCTGAGAAAAGAGATGGAGGATTTTATTTTTCAGGAAGAGTCACATAAGATATCTTAAGGAAATACAACAGGGAAAACAAATGGAGGTAAAGGTGGAGGGCAGGGGCTAGCAGTATGAAAGAGCACCCCACTGCATGCTCAGTGGTAAAATCAGATCCTTTCAGCTTACTCTATGAAGGAGATTTACTAACTGCTGCTTTGGACCATTGAAATGTAAATTAAAATCTCTCAGGGCTGCAGTGTAGCAATTTAATTTGAGACTGTGCAAAGCTATGGAGGAATGCCAGAGAATAATCTCCCTTCCCTTGTTAAAAGAAAAAGAAAAGTCAGATTAAAATATGGAAGCTGTTTTAGAGTCCTTTCTGCTCACCCCATGCCACCTGTGTTAAATAAATGGCTGGCAACCAGGCAATCACCAATACATCTCAGAACTGTCCATGACTATTATATGCTTATAGAATATCTAAAGTACTTCTCTGCATGAATTCTCCGAGGTGGAGCTGAAGAGCATCTGTGCTTTATACCTGCAAACACCAACCATCATTGTACCTACACCAGAACAAACATGTAATACCAATGTAGGGAAAAGATATTTCAGATAAAGACACTGAAGTTAGCAGAAACTGAGTCTGGGTTCATGGAAAAAGCAACACGAAACTACAGACACATTATTTCCTTTTTTAAATCATAAAGAAAAAAAACTGTATTTTTTTGTCATTAAAATAGGGGTTAAGGAAGGGAAGGGGTCTGGGGAGAGCAAGCACACTTCAGAAGCCGCTGATGTTAAATATTGAATAATTTAAAGGATCAAATGATTGTCCCCTCTTCTACCTAACCATTCCTTGGGTCCAGCATGCAGGATGATTGCTGTAGTGTCACAGCAAGCACATGAAGCAGAGAAACATTCTCACACCTTCATAGCAGCCCTGCATGTTGGGTCCTCCAGACATCTGTTCCCAAAATGGCTGCCAAGGGGCTGCTCCCCAGACAATATTTTCCACACAGTGCAAGATCAGTTCCTTCACTGCAATCATAATTTGTCAGTCCTGCCACACTAGTAGGAACACTGGTACGGAGGCCAGCAGGGCTGAGCCCATGCTCTACAACGTGCTTGCCAACCAGTTTCTCCAGAGCAAGCTGAGGTAAACTTGGGAGGGTTTTGAAAACAACAGTTAAAGGAGAAATTCACCATCAAAACTTTCACCAGAAAAAGTAAGTCTGTAATCAAGAGTGATTTGCCTGATTGTGAGCTTAAATTAACTATGCTGAAAACACAGGAAGCTACAAACACTCTGATTTATCATAGCAGGCTCCAGTCCCCATTTATAAAAACAGGAATTTGTGCTGTACGATGGATCGACAAAAAGCCTCGGTAAGTCATTCGCTTTCCAATAGCTACATTGAGTTATCACACGAGCAGCCATTACTCAAGGTGACAGTCTCGGCACAACAAGCCCCTGTTGAGAGCATTTGAGTTGATGTCAACATGAAACAGATGAACCTAATGGATATACGCCTGGGTGAATCCAGCTTCTGCACTTAGCCACAAGCCCTACTGTACACGGATTGGTAAATCGACCGAACAGCGCATCTTCCCAACGGTACTCGCTGCACGCATTTTTTCTGCTTTTCTTCAGATAAGCCTGCTTTTTTCTGTTAACATTTTTGTGGCCTGGGAGGTAAAACTAGTTCCCAACAACCACCATATTTCGAGTTGGGGTGGGTAACTTTCCAAAAGTGTTACCAGTGATGGGGGAAAGCTTCATTTTTCTCCAAAATCTATAATCTCAGAATCAAAGAATCACCAAGGTTGGAAAAGACCTCCAATCTTTCCTAGTCCGAATGTCCATGCACCATCAATATTTCCCCAGTAAACCATCTCCCTTAGTATCACATCTAAATGTTTCTTGGACACCAGAACAGACAATGACTCAGCCACCTCCCTGGAAGTCCATTCCAATTCCTGACCACTCTTTCAGAGAATAAATTTGTCCTAATACCCAACCTGAACCTCCCCTGGTGAATTCCCTCTAGTCTTATCCCTTGTTTTGTGGGGGAAGAGGCCAACCCTCACCTTGCCACAATCTCCTTTAAGGTAGGTTTCAGACCTGTCAAGGCCTTCCCTGAGCTTCTCCTGACTAAACAACTGTAGTTCCCTTGGCCACCCCCCATAAGACTTGTGCTCCAGACCCTTCACAGCTTCGCTGCCCTTCTCTGGACATGCTCCAGGGCCTCAGTGTCCATCTTGTAGTGACAGGCCAGGATGGAATATATTTGTTCCTTATTCATTCCTAAGACTTCCTGCACAGAATCTGCTCTAACAGCTATGGACTAAGCACCCTGGAGAGCATTTGCTTTCCCTGCTCATGTGGCATTGCTCTCTGTTTGTCACACTGGGACATGGGCAGAAATATGATGGCTCTGCTTTATGGGAAGACAGCATCTCTGAAGCTGGGAAACCCTGTTGCTCTCTGAGCAAAGCTAAAAAAGCAAGAGATAAACAAGGATATTTAAGGATTTACAAGATCATAACATGGCAACAGATGAAAGATATGCAAAAAAGGAGTTAAGGAGAGAGTGAAAGGAAGTTCTATGGCATCTTAGCTCTAGGGAGCTGTGTAAGTACTGCAATGTCCCTGGAACACTGCAGAGCTAGTATGTGTGCAGTACTCTGAGTATAGGCAGCACAGGGTCATGCTATTATATACACTTGCCTACTTCATCAGACATCTCAAAAGGCAAGTTTTCTAAAGCTACTAGCTGAGAACAACCAAGATTTCCTCCCTGGTTCTCCCTCTTGATCAGGAGATAGTTCTTTTCTGCAAGCAGACATGACTGTTTCTGAGTTGATCCCTAGGTTGTTTTTTTTTTTTTTTTTTTTTTTTTGTCATAACCTGTGGCTCAGCCTCTTGGTGCAGAGAAGATTCATTCCCTAACCAGGAGCAGTAGAGAACAAATAGAACACACAACAGCTATTTTTCTGATGCCAACATTACTTCATTGTCATTTTCTAATATACAATTCTCTAAAATACCCAAAGAAATTTCCCTCTTCTGCAAAAAAAAAAAAAAAAAAAAAAAAAAGTAACAATATTCAACACCTGATAGAAGAAAATTCATCTTCTGACTTTTTTACTGCAGTTTTAGGCTTTTAAATCTTCACTGCATATTAGAAAGGAGGAAAAAAGTAGCTAGTAAGATTGATTTCTGGACCTGTTATTTAATTCTCTAGGAGTTTTGCAGCACTTAATACAACATAGCCAGTAGGGAACAGTACCACTTTGAGTCCATTCATTTGATGAAGAGCGAAAAGTCACTTCCAAGTGCCATGCACTCAGCAGGGGATTGGCTGAATTTCTGTGGTGTGAGCCACCAGGGCTGTGCCCTGTCCCCTGCAGGACCATGCAGACAAGGAGAATACATCCTGGCCCTTCTCCAGCAGCACCAGCAGGGCAGCACCCAGCAGGGCCAGGAGACAGAAAGCTGACAGGACAAGAGGTAATGGTTTTAAGCGGCACCAAGAAAGATTCCGGTTGGATATTAGGAAAAAATTCTTCTTAGAAACAGTGGTGCATTATTGGAACAGGCTGCCCAGAGAGGTGGTGGAACCACTGTCCTGGAGGTGTTCAAGAAATGTGCAGTATGACACTAGGTGATATGGTTGAGTGCTATGGTGGTGATGGGTCAGTGGTTGGACAAGGTGCTCTTAGTGGTCTTTCCAACCTTAATGAGTCTATGAAGTTGCTGAGAAGTCCACCTTGCCACTGCCACTATAGAAACCTTCTCACACAGCAAGCTAAGAGGAAAATGATGTGCATCTGCAGCTATTTGTTTGGATCTTAGTTTAAACAGAACATGAAGAATAAATCTGCAGCAAGGAGTGAGCAGGGATAACAAATAAGAAAACAACACTGAACTCTGCTCTTGGGGGAGCAAGTCAGTAATCTTATCTAACAATACGTCCCTTCAGTGATAATACGCTGGAAACAATCCAAAATCATATTAATATAAATAACGAGTAGCTGTTACCGGAGGTCATTTTAAATGACAGAGCCCTCTGCTAGAATGAGTGTATCATATCCTCCTCCCTAGCTGTGTATCTAATTTGCAACTGAATTATTTGGTGGTTTAGCCTGCATGTGGCCCCGACCTGTGCTGCAGTGCATCTGCCCTGGAGGTGGAAGGAGCAGCCTTTATCCAGTACTATTACTGAGCACTGCAGGACAGTGCTTTCAGTGCTTGATCAGACAGAACTCCTCTAACAGGCCACAGGTAGTTGCAGGGAATAAAGAGCTCTGCTCTGCAGCACAGCTTTCAGAAACAACACTGTGCTTCTGCCCAGAGATGGAGAACAACACTTGCAGAAACTTTGCCACCAAAACTACAGCAAAATTGGTTGTGTCATCCGCCATCCATCACAGTGCCCACAGCTTCTGAGGTGGGCAGGATGAGGGGAAGTACAAAGCCAGCATATCAGTCTGTGTGGTTTTCCTGGACTGCGTGTAAAACTGCCAGTAGGTTCTGCCTCCCCAGGAGGAAGAACAACCAAGGAGAGAGAGGGGCAGGAAAGCAGAGGGAGCTGCTTAATGGAGTGATGCTCACATTCCTCTGCAGCTGTGGTCCTACAGAATGGAGCATGCAGTCCCAATCTGGCACTATTTACAAACACACTGCAGCTGGCATCATCCCAACATCATCATAGCAGGTGAACGCATGGAGGACATAGCAATTTTATTGACAGACAAATTGCAGTAGTGCATTATATTGGACATCCCAGTTGAAAAACAGAGCAAGCCATGCCTAAAATACAGCACTGTACAAAGGTTAGCAGCACAGGAGTCCTCTTCATCATGGCTAAGTGCACCCTATAAAGCTTCCACTGGAACAACCACACCGGTTATGAATGCTTAAAAAAGAATCCTATCTCAAAGCCAGCTTAGCTCTGCCCAGGAAGCCCTCAGGGTAGATAGAGAGATGCTTTATCAGCTTAGTTAGGCTGCTTGAGGAAACAGTTAACAAAAGCAGCATGGCTTTCTGCATCTTTCCTGCAAGTCTCAGCAGTGCAAGCACCACCTCTGCAGCACAGCTGATACATGCTTGTCTGTGTGTGTGTATAAGGCCTTCAGCTGCTTCTAGAAAAGACACCGCCCAGCAGCTCCTCATGGTGCTCGTGGCACCCCATTGCCACCTCCTTGTGCTTTGGACCTGTCTCAGCTCAGATCCATGAAAAATAGAAGGGGTAAAAAATTATTGTGCATGTAAAACTTCAGCACCAAAGATTTGGCAGGGATCTGAATAACCCCTCTGCTTGTTATACATCTTGTTCTCTCTGCTCTTGACAACTTCAAGACTGGAATCTTGCCCGATTTCTGCACAGAGCTTCCATTTATACAGCAACCAGTGCTCACATGCTAATCAGATGTCATTACTCATCAAATACCATGGAGAGCGACTTCTCTGTGTTGTCAAAAGCAACTCCACATAAGGTTATATCACTTACAGGCCTTCAGGAGACATTGTGGAATAGCCAAATAAGCCTGGATAGGATGACTGTCTTGAAAAGAAATTCCCATTTATTTATTCCTTGCATCCTGATAAGAAGAGACTTGAGGTGAAAACAAGGAAAAAAGAAAAAAAAAGCTCTCAAGCCAGGTATTTCTCCAAAATAACTGCTATATCTATCAGAATATGGAACCCAAACGAGAGAGATGGGAAACAAATTCCCAAAATCTCTTTCAGACTACAAATTTCCCTTTAAAAATCCACTCCCTTTGAGAAACACCTCACAAATACATAAATTAAAAAAATTGTCTGCAACCTCTGTCATCTCCAACATTAAAACACTTCAATGGACTATCAGACCAGGAGGGAAATGGTAGCAAGGTGCCATGCCAGCAGCACGTGGTGAAGGCATGAGAGGGATTTCCTCACCTCAAATTCTGTCCCATGTTTGTGCAGACCCAGCACAGCATTTCCCTCATTGCCTATATTGCACAAAGTCATTTAGTCCCTCACATGGAGCATGGTTGGGAAATATTTTTTGGGAAGAAAGTACATTAGGTATGACATTGCTCATGAAAGTGGACAGAGAACCCAGTGTTTGGATGGCGAACAAAAACCTATTTACTAACCAAGACACCCTTGTTCATCGCAGCTGTAGCAACTCATTTTTCAAGCACTCCCGAGCTTGGGGCTTGGATAACAAATGGCCAAGTGGAGACCAAGGCTGAAAGCAACTCGCCGTCTGGGAAGCTGATCTTTCTACAGCAGAACACACCAATATTTATTACAATATTTCTCTCCTTCAATACAGCAGAGCCTGCTTGGGGACACAGCAGCAGATCCCCTGCCCAGAGCTCCCCAAGGGCGGTGCTGCCATTGGCTGCTCTCATCAAAAGGCATCTCATGAAACATGACCACACCTACACTTACAACACATGGAAAGCACAAAATTGTGCATTTTAGGAGAAGTGGCAGAGGAAATTAGAAACAAATGTTTTTTTTTTTTCATTTATCAGTGTCTTCCAAAGCCTGAAAAAAGTTATCTTATAATAAATAACACTGCAGTTACCTGTTCAAATTCTATCTTCCAATATACTCTAAAATTTCCTTGAAATTATTATTTTCAAAATAGCATTTAAATGGATTTGGGACTTTTTTTTTCCCATCATGAGACAGAATAATCTGTGCACCACAACAGATGAGATAAGGAGCCACCAAAATCCACTGCAGTTGAAAGACGACTCAAAAAGATAACTCAAATCTTTGGTCCAGAGTTTGGTTTGTAACCTTACCCTTCACAGGTTGCTGGCAGCAACACAGTGTAGTTCCTCTTTCTTCACAGTGTGAGCCACTGGAATTGATAAATGCCGCTCATCTGAAATCCAGGTGTTTAGTCCCCAGTTCTAATAACACTCTGCTGAGTGATGAGTGATTAACTGACAGGCATTTTTGGGATACCTAGTGATGAAAATCAACAGCGGAGGGAAATGTCAGCCAGTGAGTGAAATATATTGCAAGGCTTACGTGGATTATAGGAAGTTGTATTATCAAACAAGAGAAGGAAGACAAGGGATAAGCAAGCATAGAATCAGAGCAACCAGGAGGTATCCAAGGAGATAATTTTATAAACGTAGATTTAACAGCTTTACTCAGATTCTCACCTTTTCTTGTATAACGAGAATAGGTTTATTCAGAGACCACGTCAGTAATCAACTTCAGTAGATGTGGTAATGCAAGTAGGAAAGAGACTGTACAGTTGAGCAGTTAGGTGGAAGAAAAGCAAAATTATAACTTCCCTGCTGCCTGCTAATGACTTAATGACCCCAAATGTGATCCATGGGGGGCTTCAGAAGGAAACCAACTTCTGAAATTCAAGCAGGAGTTTCATATCTATTATGCTAATTCCCAGACACTAATGTGGCCAAATTATATATAAACAACAATTTAATGTGTCATTTGGGGTTCATATTGCAGTCCTTTTCAGCAAAAAAATTATCAGTAAGTAAGTAATAATGTGCCTTGGGTAGAGGTGTGACCTTGCTGCCATCCAGAAAACAAGCTGTGTTAATGGCCCAGCTGCAGCACCACGGAAATAAACACATCTGCTCATGAGCTATTGCCTGTTTTAACGAACCTGTTACTGGCTAAGTCATAGGCACCATCCTACATTTTTAACAAGGCTGGTGTAAAAGTAAACCCTCTGCTTAACAAATTTGTTTGTATCTTACCACTGAATTTTGTTGTATGGATGAGTGGAAACAACTGTCATGGATTTAGGAAGGGATAAGAAAAAAAAAAAAACTGAAGCAGTAGGATAATTATTCTGGATATCCAGTGTTAAATCACCATTCCTGGAGACACCTGATTTTCCAGCTGTTCCCTTGCCACAATGCAGTGCTCAATACTGCACCCTGCATGTAAAATTAAACAATCAGCTTCCAATTTGTGGCCTCCAGATCCCTAAGGAGCTCACAGGGTGAATGTGAGTTGACCAAGAGTTTAATAAAAAAAAAAAAAAAAGCTGTCATACTCTACATATGGCTGGGCGACAGGTTTCTTTTCTTAACAAAAACTGCTGGAAACTGTAGTTCTCTACAGGAGAGTGGCAACCACCAAAATCCCGAGGGGCTGACCTCTGGTCTCATAAAACCAACCCAAGTGCCCTCGAGGGCTCTCTCAATCTTTTGGCCACACACGTTGCTCAACAGCTTGAGGAGTTTTTCCAGCAGCCCCTTGAAACATCTCCCCAGAACTTTTAATTTCAACATATGTGAATTTTCCAATGCCCAACACTTTCCCATTACCTGTAATAAACACATGCGTGCAGTTTGCAGTAGTTCAATCCTTAGAATTTTTTTAAGCTTGGAAATAACAACTCAACTGGAAAATTGAAGAAAGCCTCAGTGCAGAGGGAGACCAGAAACAGAATGGTCGTGTGAAAATAAATGCATATTCCTTTTTAAAATTAAAGTCTGATTTCAAATGTAAGCAATTGTTTTGTTATAACAATACTTACGTAGCTATAATTACACTTTGGTTTCTATTGTTCAGACCATTCTAAATGCACGAGAGGCAATTGCTA
>PPHD01022566.1:0-12798 GCA_002909625.1 Bambusicola thoracicus | reverse complement strand
ATAGTTTTGTTAGGATTGGTTTGTCCTAGCAGAAGCACAAAAGGAAATGATGCTTTGCTTTAGGAACGTCTGACTGTTGTTGAAACAGTTTGGGCATAATTCGTCATCTGACATAACATCACACGTGGAAAACAGCCAACAGAAACATGCTTCAGATACAGACTAAAGTAGCTGGAGACAGAATTTCAGATGTGTTCTCCCAGCATCTGTGCAAGTATCAGAGCACTAACGGGAAGTGGTTTAATTAAAACCTTTATTACCTATGCTAACAAGAGGAAAGTTGTTAATTAGTATAGTAACTGTAATGTGCATATTCTCTTTTTGCTTGCATTCTAAAAGGCTTGTCAGGCTGTCAGACAACAGATAGCAAACCACAGTTCTTGGTGAACAGTTACTTACATTTAAAAAAGAAAGTCACAATACCAGATTTGAAGCTTTGATGAAGCAAAGAATGGATTAAAAAGTATTATAATTCAGAGTCAACATTTTTTCCAAGAACAAAATTTGAATTTTCAATGCATATTATAAAGGAATGATTATCTTTATACATTGAGTAGGCCTGAACACTGCAGCAAAACAGTAAATTAAGAGTGAAACTTGCCTTTAAGACTCTGGTTTGTTCTTTAAATTCCTCATCTTCATCAGAATCTGCATCAGGGAGCTGGTAAATCCTAATGCCATGTTCAGAAATCTCATCTAACACCTGAGGAGTTTAAAAGAGGAAGGAAAATAAATTCTTATTCCATTGCAGAGTTATCAATATGTTAAAGATACGTGAGAAATGTAACTGGTCTGTCACATCTGAGTCTCAAAGCATGTTCTTCTGCTCTAAGCAGTCTGATGCAGCTTTAAAATCAACCAATTAACAGGAATTACCACTACTTATTCTTTTATGTTATGAACTACCAAATTGGCTTACATCCCATTAGTACCTAATCTAGTCTTATAATTTCATTCTGCCTATGCAGAAAATATCAGCATTTTTCATTTTTTTCTTAACAGACAGACTTATACCTCAAGTGTGCAAGTACTCTAGGAAGAACAGCTCAGGTACAGAAGCCGTCCTTCAGTAATGTATATGTTCAGAGACTTAAGAAAGAAATCCGAGGTGGAAATTAATCCCAACTGAAAAAGCAACAAAGGAAGCCTACACCACATGTTTGGATTTTAAAGATTTCATCCTGCTACTACAAAAAGCAGTTCTTAGAAACAGTGCTGAGAATTGCCAACAGTAGAGGTTCTCTGTTTAAAAGCAGTTTATTAACAGGCATTGGAATAAGCCACAGCATTGGCTGAGATTACCTCTGAATTAAACTGTAATCCCTATGTGCGAGTCTGTAAAGTCAGAAATTACAGAAAATGAACAACAGCTCACCTGTCCATCTACCCAAAGAGAAGCAGACTCACTGATTAAACACATTTTGTGACATTTCTAATGTATGCTTGCATATGACATTATTAAAACAATGTATTTCTGTTCAGTGAGATAAAGATTCTATACTCTTTTTGGATTTCAGCACAGCTTTTGTTAACCTTTTCCTCAGTACCCTTCTGGGCACAACATTCAGCTTGCAGCTGGACAAGTATACAACATGATGAGCAAACAAGTGGCTGGGCTCACAGGGCTGCAGCAAATGGTGAGACATCAGTGGGCCGGTGACCAGTGGGATTCCCCAGGGCTCCATGTTAGGGTCAGCTCTCTTCAGCAGCTTTATGAAAGACCCAAATGCATGACACAAAAGCATAATAAATAAGTTTGCAAAGGACACTAAATTAGAAGGAGCTGTTGATTGCCTTGAGAGCAGAGAGGCCTTGCAAAGATCCTGACAGACTAGAGGGCTGGGCAGTTATCCACTGCATGAAGTTCAGAAAGTGATTCAAAGTCCATTAAGAGGTAAAAATCCATAAACAGTTCTTTTTATTGTCACTAACGTCTGGGACTAACAAAAAACCCAACCAACTATTCCTGCATGCATTCTTTTCCTAAGGCACTCACTGCAGGGGTAAGCAGCTAGCTAATTCTAGGCATGTGGCAAGTGGCACTGCTCAGTCCTTTCAAACTGAAGGAAACCCTTCCACTGTCATACCATTGAGAATATTCATGTGAAAAAGCATGGACAACATTTTCTTTCACCAAAGAAGAGCAGCAGTTTGAAGAGAACATTAGGAATAAATGCTGACATTCCACTGTAACTCTCTTCGAAGCGGTAGAGGATATCTTAGCAGAAAAAAACATAAGCTGAACCAACTCCTTATAAGGGTATTCCCCAAAAGGCTGCAGCTGTAACCCACAGCTGGCACAGCAGCAGCCAGCAGCACCACCACAACCAACCTGCAGCTTTTTTTTCTTCTTCTTTTTTCAGGTAATCAGAAACATCCCTAGATGTCTACATAAGCACTTGTGCCATCGTGTGTCTGTAGGTGTTAAAACAAACAAGCACACTAACTTGATAGCACAGTTAAAACTAGATTCCAGCTGCGTGGGAGATATCTTAATCAATCTTCGTGTTGGGTTCCTTGATCTTCTGTTGTGGTAGCAACCAATGGCTACAGTATAAATAAAAGTTGTCCAACTGGACCTTGACTATTAAGCAGCTGTTGGAAATAAAACAATCCCTCACACCATCAGACGAGAAGTGAACTGCAGCTATTCCCATGACAGTGCTTTCCTGGCAGGTATATAAACATCCCCCGCACTCACACACGCGCCCAGAACAAATTAGGAGCCCACACCTAAGCAAAGAGTACTATTCTTTAAAGGAAAAAAAAAAAAAAAGGGAATAAGTGCTGCCAATAAGTTATATTAACTGCATTACATTTAAGTCAATAGATGTTATTCTTGCTTTGCAAAAATGGAAGATAACTAACTTATCACCAAACGATAAGAAAACATGCAGAGCGGGGATAGGTGGGGCAGTGCTGCAGTGCGATGCCTTTAAGTATCTGCATAAAGCAAGAAAACACATTTAACGTGACTGAGATCTTAAAGATAAAACACAACTGAAACAATAACGGGAAAGCCAACAACAAGGGGTGCTAGAATAATATATTACAGCTGTTAAACCTAGTGCTTTCCTGAAAGGAAAAAGAATCGCAATAAAAACAAACTGTATTTCATGGTCCTAACAATGAAACGGCATTTTGCTTTTTCAAATCTCCATTTTATTGGCCTCAGAGGATTCTGTGTTCTTAAAGATTAGCCTTCCCATGGGAAATCAGAAAAAAGGCCAAATATTAGTTCCCCTCTCATGAAGTCATTCTTCTGAGTGGGTTTCCTTGGCAGCCCTGCATGGCACAACTTGTGAAACCGCCTTGCATTTCTTCCCACTCGAGAGGGACAGAAAATAACTTTGAATTCCAGAAAGACCAAACAGGAATTACTCCAAGCTGCGTTTCCTTCGCAAGCACCACAAGTTGGTTCTGCTGCTTTGGACTAAGCAGCAAAACAAAAACAGTTTGCTTCAGATTGACGGCCAAATGGCAGTGATCTGAAAAAAAACCAAAAAACAACTTCAAGCTGCATCAGCAAAGGATTTTGATTCTTGCTCCTGATTAAAGGATTTTGATTCTTGCTCCTGATTAGAGATTCCGTTAGCTGAGATGCTTTGAGTTAGAACAATATACAGCAGCTAGACTTTCAAAGCTTTGGAACCACATTATACGTCTGACTCGGTACAAACTCGGCTTGCTGAGTGACCTTTGCCAGCAGAATAAAAATAACGAAGACTGTTTTTTACCTGCTCCCCTCAGACCACAGTGTAAGTGCTGTCAGCTCATTCTAGTTACCCCACGCGTGAATTTTGCTCCGTGTACGCAGAGACTGTTTTTAAGACTGATCAGTTAAAACCAACTTTGCACTAAAATGGAAGGAGGTAGGCATGGATAGCACAGAATATGGTCAAGAGAGGTTGCCTTTAAATTAATCTGTTCATCACAGCATGTAAATTGGGATTCACCTCCATATTCCACAGTGATCACACAGTGTAAGCCCTCAATCTACCACCAGTCACAGAACTGTACTAACTCCAAGTTCTCACCAGGAAACACGTCTGCCTGCATTACTGCCACTTTGCAACTAAAATCTTGTGTTAACAAAACACAACAGCAAATGTCAAACAATACGTGCACTACACTGTGCTGGGCTCTCAGAGAGACCAATGAGCAGCAAATAAAAGTAGCATAGAAGAAAGACAAGGTAATGATAGCATGCACTGAAACCTAATAAGAGTACATTCCTCTTCATTTCACCTAAGAACTATTTTAGTGAAAGATAAGTGCAGTTAGAACCCATTTCATATTCAGTTATTTTAGGCACTTGAACATTCAGCATTCCGAGTGAGTGATGCTGTCAAGTATTCCTCTAATGCTCCACTTAAATGCTTGTTTCAATTCTTTCAGATTCATTCTGCTACCAAATGCTTAACCAGAAAATAAGTACCTGTGAAAATTGAGCCTGAAATACACTGCTGAAAGACCAGATATAGTTTTATAAGCAGCAGCTCCATGAACACTATTAGCATCAGAAGAAAACCTTTCACCAAGTCAGTATAACCACTGAAAAAAAGAAGCAATAAAGGCAGCATAAGCGGTCATATCCCTGCTGTTATTTCCCTAAGGTGCTCTTTCAGTTTACCCACGATACATGTCATTTCCCCATAGCAAACATTAGACCTACTCTTCTCTTCAGCCTCTCTCTCTCCTTCAGCGTCAGCGTGTCAGCCTTGGCGATCACAGGGACAATGTTGACTTTTCCATGAAGAGCCTTCATGAATTCTACATCTAATGGTTTCAGCCTGCCAACAAATGGGAAAAAAAAAAATGAAACAAACTGCAGTGCACTGTGATTGTTCTAGCTTTATACAAACCAAGTAACGTATTAAAAATGATTTATTTCAAGTACCTACAGCAACAGTATGTCCAGAATAAGCTAAGTCAGAGCACTTGCTTATCAGCTCTGCTGTCTAAAGATTGAATTGCAATTAAAACTGTCACTATGAGATATATACAGTATTGTAAGCTCTTAAGTTTCTAGGTGATAAACAATGTAATACTGACTGCTTCAAAACAATATTAATCACCAGAAGGGAACAAAGGCAGAGGAGAATGTTAGTCTCCAAAGACCATTTGACTGCATTGGCTAATTGACAGTAACTAAGACTTTTTTTCCTAGTTCAAGTAGTGAACAGACTCATGAACACAATATAACACCCTAAAATACAAGAGCTTTTTCTTACCCGTGCCCAAAGGGAGAGATGAAGTAGAAACAGCAATGGACTCTATTGTCTATAATGTGGCGCCTGTTCAGCCCGCTCTCATCATGAAGGTATCTTTCAAACTGGTTGTCAATATACTGGATAATTGTTTTGAAGCTGTTGTATGGTAGGGGGGAAGGAAGAGAATCATTGCAAATTAGCTTTAAAGTAACAAAAACTGAACAATGCAAAGGTAAGAATTATAGGAGAAAGTCATGCTTTTGTTAAGATCTTTTCTAACAGTAAAGTCAGTGTTGCAACACTGCATCTACTATTGATAAAAAAGGAATTTTCAGAGCAGCCAAGCGCCCATTTATGCCTGCAGCTACTTTCAGTGTTACTGCGACCACCTGGACAAAAAGTTCAAGAGCAAGTTCAGAAGAAAGCACCAAGTAACTACAGCACAGGCAACAGAGACAGGAACAGAGAACTGCCTGCTTCTTCTTCCTGGGGGTAGGGGCTAAGGACTTGCCTTTAAACCAGCTGACAAATGATACATCCCGGATATCCTCTCACAGCCCTGACCTGGAGCTAGGTTTCTATAGTTACCCATGGAAATCCTAGTATTCTAGTCCATTTGAATTAAATACAAATACATCTGAAAGTCATGAACCAAAGCATCACATGACTGGCTATTTTTGTTACTTTACAGAATCCTTTTCTGCTGGCAAAGAAAAATAATTCCTACTTAGTTCAAAGCAAATTAAAATAAGCCCTGCGGAGGTAAAGAAACACAAAATATGGTTACAGAGATTAATCAGTCACAATGAACAGTGGCTAGAGAAAAGAAAATGCCTTACTAAGAGGATTGTTCTAAGATACTCCAGAGCATGTAGACACCTGCAAACAACATTAATGTAAAAGGACACTTTATATTAAGCACCGCAGGAGAAGGGAAATGAACACACTGATGCAGATAAGATTAGGCCAATGATTGTGCCTAACATATCTTAAACTACTTGAGACAAAAAATACGAGCAGAAAGCTTACGTTGAGAAATAGCATCTCAGTTGTGGGAAATTGAATATTTGGATGAAGAAATTAAGAATATATTCTGGAGTTACACACACATTTCTCTTTGCAAAATTTGCACTGCTTTAATTCATAGTACAGAAGACAATACAGCACTACGTGAATGTACTGATTTTGACCTACGTGCTACTTAGTATCTTCCTATCTAAATGTGTTGAAAAAGCACAATGTGTTTTATGTTCCTGTTGATCTTCAGACCCTTTTAGCTGGTGAAAGGTAACAAGGCTGAAGACATACAAATATTAGGACAGAAACCAAGTACAAACAATGGGAGAGCAACTATCACACATTTTTCTGGCAATGTAATCAGTTTACGTGCAGTTTTCTAGTTATAACAGCTATAATTTTCCCTATGAATGTGGTGTTAGCGTCCTGTACCTCCTGGCTTCCGGGAAACACCTGGCTTATACCACTGTGCTATCATTACTTGGGAGATACCACATCCTGTATTGTAACAGCAATAACATAACCACTGCATTTAAGAAGCCCACTGAGGGAAAATGAACAATATTACCAAGCTGCCAAAACCCACAAAGCACAACTTCACCAAAGTTAAGCCAAATATAAAATAAGCCAAAATAAAAATAAATGCACAAATTAGCAGCGGGCAGAAAGCAGTAGCAAAAAAGAGCCTAGTACCCGTAACAGAGATGAAATAAGGCATACTGTACCTTACTGGACCTTACAAGTCCAGCTGTAAACTTCTTTTTTTTTTTTTTTTTTTTTTGTCAACCAACATTTTGAAGACAGATTCGATCTCAAATCTGTGCCTGAAGCTGCCCCCTCCCTGCCTTAAATCGCTTCTCTCCAATCATCAAGGACATTTCTGTTAGGATCCCGATGTACGAATGCATGGAAGACCCATTCTATGCTTCAATCCTCCCACTATTAAAAACTTTGCTATTCTCCAAATACATGCCTAAGGTGGTGCCAAAAGAGCTTTTATAGGTTTAGTTTGGTTTGATGCTAGAGTACAGAACTTCAGCTAGCACTGATCTTAAATAAAGCTTCACACAGAATCTATAGGAAAGATATATTGTTATGGTTAACCACAGTTAGCATCCACTTTTTCTTACTGCCTATTAAATATCAAAGAAAATAACCCATCTCATAGATTCATTACAGCACATCCACTAATAGTGCATTTCCCAATCCATAACTGCAAATGCCTCCAACCCAGGACATCCAACCAATACTCTCCAAACTACTACCAGCATTTTTGCTGTGACAGAGAATACATGAAAACTGATCACTGCTCCCACTCTTGAAAGTCAAACTCTGTTAGGAAACCTACTCAGGAGAAAGACATTTTGAAGTGGTGTTAGTTATTGCTGCCTCCCAGAAGCTTCATGCCAGTTTGATGTATTTATCCCTTCAAAAATCAACCTCGGGAAGATCAATCACCCTGAATAAAATGTGGTCTGCATAAACTGCAGCTTTGGGGAAAAAAAAAATCTGAAACACGAACTGTGATCAGCACCATCTACTGGTTAACTGTAACTGCAGCAAGTGCTCCTAAACACAAACTGAAGCTCCAGAACACAAACTTGCTGCTTCCTCTGAAGAAACAAGGAAGGTAGTCACAGAGTTAGTCTCAACTACAGTTCGAAACAGTCTACCCGTCCGTGTTCCTATGACATCCTGTAAAGAACAACAGCCTGTCAAAATGACACGCACCACAGCCCAGTCTAAGTCTTTACGCATGACATAAGAGTACATGCTTAGAGAGAGAAATCCAGAATTCATTGATATTTTTATTTTGCATTAGTAAGTACTACTTGTTCCCATAAAGCATGTTTAAGAACTGTCACAGAAAATAAAGCATAGAACACTAAGAGTCTGAATCATCACCGAATGATTTCTATTTAGCAAGCCTCTAAAAAGAAAAGGGAAAAAATCTGAACACGTACGTCTCTAAGAAACATCTCAACAGAATAAACAAAGGGCATCAGAACACAATCAGCAGGAAGAGCTCTATGTAACACAATGCATGGGCGGCAGAGCTCCTCGCTCCAGCGGAAGGAAGCTCTGGTCAACAGCGCACAAAATAAGCAAGGCCACGCTACTGTCCAGAAGGGCGTCCTACTGGTACTCTACAAGTTACATTACCTCTAATTCAGTAAGACTGGAAAAAGTGGAAGATACAAAACTACTAAGCAGGGCAGTATGTACATACATACCAGTCCTGGCTGTTAATGGCATCTCCATATCCTGGCGTGTCCACTACCGTTAAGCGCAGTTTCACCCCACGCTCCTCTATCTCTACTGTAGAAGCTTCGATTTGAACCGTTCTCTCTATTTTCTCTAAAATAAAGGAACATTTTGACTGTTACTACTCTTATATTCCTATCAATGCTGCAGAAACCCCAGAAAGAGAAAGTAATGAAGAGAACACCAAGCTTTCACTATAACCTATATGACAGAATATTATAAAGAAAAAAATAGCCCAAATCCAACAAACAAAAAACCACAGTGCACTCCTAAAACCAGATCTGGTGGTGATAATACGCAAAAAATAAAACAATACTAGGAAGCGTGCCAGCTGCTTTGCCAAAAGGCATTTACACCTCTAATCAGGATTTTAGCCTTTACAGGTGAAACACAGTAGAGAACATGGGGAATAGAATAAAACCACGCTTACGTGTTCTGACACCTCAAATGTTTGCTGTTTGTTCTTGCTCTCTGCGGTTGTTTTGTTGTTAGTTTTTTAAATAGAAAATGATGAATAAAAACAAAAGTTGAGTTTTTTAAAGGAAACACAAATGAGAAAATGAGGGCTTAACGACAAGCATTGGGAGAATTAAAATACAGCAAGACTGTTTGAAGAAAGGGTCTCAAGGGTGAAGTGTTCATCGGATGAAAACTGTGACGTTTCCTAGGGGTGTACGTGCTGAAGGAACAGGGAAACCACATTTACCTGCAGCTCCGGGAATATAACGCTCTGGATAAAGATCAGTCAGAAACAGACTGTTAATTAAAGTAGATTTTCCCAAGCCAGATTCACCTACAAACAAAATAAAACAGATTATTCAGCATATATGCTTTTTAATTCAGGCTTTTTTAAGCACCTCTTCTTTCCCCGAGCCCACATAACAGAGGATCTGTCAGGATCCACCCAAGCTTTTGAGATAAAAACATCAAAGGTTCAGCCAAGCAGTTTTTAAAACACAGGAAAAATAAGCCTTTAGTGTTTTCATAAATGCTGCGCGAAAATGCTAAGCTTACTGTTCCAGACTTCACAATAAAAGCTGAGAGGTCATACAGCACTTTAACTATGTAGAACCAGAGGTGGGTAGCCTTATTTCACAGACACTTATGAAATCGGGAGCTGTAGCTTTCCCGCTGAAAGTTTATTTTAGCTTTGTCCCCACTGGGACATTGTCTGGACAGCACATGAATGAAGCAATACCAAATTAGCTGTCCATCTCTGCATCCGTGTAGGTAGGCTATAAGCTAATGAAAAAATCCTAAGAAAATTATTCAAAATTCAGTGAGAAGTTCCATCGCTCTAGAATCTCAAGTCATACAAACGTTGTCCTACATCGAAGAAGTAAAGTTAAACCTTTAAATGCAATTGCTGAATCTGAATTTCAAAGTTATCTTTTATTTTCTACCCCAAGGCATCTGAGGAGTCAGCATTTAGAAGAATCGGCCACGCTCTCCTTGTACCCGCACAACACTAAGCTCATTCTATGTCAGTATAGCTCAGCACATCACTTAAAATTGCTTTCTGCCTAAAAGTCTTGCCCTCAAAGACTCCTACAGGTGCTCATTTGCAGAACAAGAAAATTAAAAGTTTATTTATGATGTCAGATTGAGTCAGCACAGAACAATAGAGAACAGAAGGACAGTATCACCACTGCAAGAGAGAGATCTACAGTGTGCATTCACATGTTCAGCAGTGGAAACCTGACAACAAGAAAGATTAGGCAACTATCCCTAACATCTGATGATGAGTCAAGACGAGGATGTCCTGTTGGCACACAGTTATCATCATTAATCACCACAAATATCCCCTCCTATGAAACATGGCAAAATGGAGATTTAGCTATATAGAATGGTTCAGTGCTTGTCTCTTCTGTATGCCCATAAATTGGTACTTAGGAAGACAGGGATGTCTGTGTGAAAGAATTATTTATTTTTGACAGTTAAAATCAGGAAAAAAAAGTCTGAACGAGTGACTTACCAACCACCATCAGTGTGAACTCAAAGCCCTTCTTCACAGATTTCCGGTGGACCTGGTTCGGCAGATTAGCAAATCCCACATAGCCTGCTGAGTCAGAAAACTAAGGAGAAAGAAAAGCTGAGTACAAACCACAGCTGCTCTCAGAAGCCGGGCAGATTCAAAACACAGAACGCTGGCTGTGCAGCCATCTCTTTACCTTAACTTTTTCACCCGACTGAGACATGTTTCGTCACCCCAAGTGTCAGACGCTGAAAAATAAAACACAGAGTACACGTTAGTTGATTTCATGATTACTTCCATTTTAACTTTGAACTGATTGATTGCATACAAACACCAGCTTTTACTCTAGTAGAATGAAATGTAGAAGAACTACATTCTTTTTCATCCTATTTTTACCCTTTCCACGGATAAATGACATTCTTTTTCTTAAAGACGGTTTACAAACAGCAGACACTATTTTATCTGTTGTCTAAAAGGTACCTAAAGGTGACATGTGAGGATAATGACAGCACATGAAAGCTCCCAGACATCAGGACACCTATGGGCTCTCCAAGTGAGGGCTACAACATTATTTCCAGACACTTTGAAGCACCCTCCCTGAACATTAAGGGGACGCTGCAGAACCCCAGTGTTTGGCTCAGCCACACTGGGCATGAAAACTGAAGCTGATCTGAGGGACCCTCACAAGTAACTGCAGTTTCTGACATCCAGAAAAGCTGAGTTCTGGCAAGCTTTTATCTCCTTCCTGAAGGATGTTAGCTGCACTATAGATCACTTATCATGGCAAAGCACGGCCCTTTCAATTAGTGCTGCCACAGAGATCTGGCAGGAGGCGAAGCAGTAGAAGGAGCACTTCACAGCTTGCTTTGCTGACAGCACAGCCCTTGGCCTGGGAAGCAGGAAGTGACCTACACAGCACCTGTGTGCTCAGACAAATGCCTTCCTGTCAGCCATCCCTGCAGGATGCAGTGTAGCTTCTGGCAGCGGCTGTTTGACAGTGAAACCCCAGCAGAGAAACACCAAGCTTTGGGCTGAAGTAAAAGCCTAAGTTAGCATCATTGCACTCTGAGTTTTAAAGGAAACACATCTTCACCTTACACACATCTACCTTGCCCTGGAACAGGCACTTCGAATCCCGACAGCTGTGCAGACACCACGCACCATGTCGGCAAGGTCACTTTTCTCCTCCAACTGCTTTCCCCTTATTCCCATTCATTTGTTTGCTAACAAAAGCCTAGTACATGTACTCCTGGGAAAACAGGAGGCCGCAATCCTACTCTTCTTCTGTCACCAATGCAATCCTCAAAATAGCCTCTGACCCACCCTTACAAACACCTTCAGAAAAACCAGAACAGTTTATTGTCCTTTGAGCATTACACAAATGCACATTCAGTCCTCTGAACAGCCAGAGGGGCACAGCCCTAACAGGCACAGCTGCACTGACACACACAGCAGTTGCAGAGCGATTTCCAGCTCAGTACTCTCCTACAAGCCCAATGTGTGACACCTGTGTGTGCTGCTTCTTAACAACAAAGGACTTCTAAAAAATTCCTGTTGTATTACGAACCTCCAGAATCTGCTGGGAAATCACAGCCTGCTGCCCTGGACGTTTTCCCTGAATAGGAAGTTAGGTCATAAGATCCTAGTTGTGACCAACGCTTGCACTGAACATTAATCAACAAAAGACAGGTGATCTCTCTAGAGTCAGAACCGGCTTCCAAAGCTTATAAGATGAGAGAAATCTTATTTTCTTATTCTTTCTACCTTCCTATCCTCAAGTATTTCCATGCAGTGGGCTAGGACAGCTCCAGATTAACAAGAATTCAACGGTCATACATACCTAACATTCTTAGAGGGAAAAAAAAAAAAGCATGCTGTTCTTCAGCGCTTAAATGCGGCACTGCAGTTCAGACGAACCACCAGTTAGCAAGCTGCAGCTCATGGGTAAGCCCTGATGCTGCCCTCGTGAGGTTTTCCAGAAAATGGCTCATGGTTCCCCCCATGGTTCCCTGGAGGGCCGTGAGGGGCCTTTCTGAGGCTGTGCAGAGCCATCGCAAATCAAAGCCTTAGGATCAGTACAACAGTACTGCACCTTACATCTTCTTGCAGCACAAACCACCTGAAATACCTGTGGTATTCACAGCTCTGCTCTCACACACAAACTTGCTGTCAGACCACGCTGTGCCAGGCAGCAGTGAGGGCTGAAGGCCTGAACCCTGACTGCATGCTGCTGAACTGAGCAGCACTGTGACCTCGGGTGTCTGACAGCACTCCAGAGAGTTCTACGTTCAGGAAATCGTAACGTTTGATATTTCATCAGTTTTCCGT
>PPHD01022565.1:0-12798 GCA_002909625.1 Bambusicola thoracicus | reverse complement strand
TTTTGTTTTTTGGTTTGCCCTGCAGAAGGTGCTGTTCTCAGAGAAAAGGGACTCATTAGTTAGTTCTAAATTTGTCTTTGTTGACAGGTCTTTCAGAAGCCTGAAAAACTTTTGAGACTATTTCACATACCCACGCTGTCCTTTTAGGCTTTTAAGCTGTCTGCTGTCTGCAGATGTTACCCATCCTTGTGTCAGATCATGTTGGAGCCCTTAGCTGAAAAACACCATATTACTTGTTTTTCTGACTTTACCGTTAGATATAGAGATGTCTGGGCCTTATGGCTAATGAAGACACTCTTAAAAGACAAGCAGCGTGGAGATCATTTTCAAGAGCAATAATTTTATCGCATTAGATGTAAATCTTAAAGGGTATGCCTGTATTAACAGGTAGTGTGCTGTAGATAGATTACATTGAGGACTCAATGTGCATACTGTGTACTTGCTGGGAGATTTTTTGTTCGGACTGGTTGCACCTTGGTCCCATGGAGTGGATGCCCATTAGCAGTCTTGAGTATAACTGCCGGCATTGTTTGGTCTGAAAGAAAATTAGTTCATACTGAGATGATTCTGGATTGTCAACCAAAGTGTAGTGAGTGGGGGCAGCTGGGAGGCTGGCTTCAAACTGACCTGAAAAAAAAGAACTGATATGGGCATGCACCTTGACCTTGCAAGCTGGGCAGATGTCTACTATGGGAAATTTGTCCTCAGTTCCTCCAGAATTACTTCTAAAAAAGACAGAGCAGACAGAGTTCATGCATATGTGCTTCAGTATTCCTCTGCCTACAGTACTGGTATGTAATTGGCAGTGGTTGTTCACAAGATTGAGTGTCTTTGTAACATTTGCTCTTTAGGCTAGTATTTGGAGATTATATTCACAGAACCACTTACAGTATGTGACTCAAAATCCTTTTACTTCCTTTTTTTTTTTTTTTTTTTTTTTTTGTTAATGAAGAACAACAGTTTGAGTATGGAAAAGCAGAGCATTATGCCTGTTTAAAATAAAGAGTGCCTTGACTTCTTGTAGATGCTCTTTTTGTTGCCTTTGAAGAGAGTAAAATGCCCTTAAAAGGTAGCTTCTGTACAAATTACAGGAATGGTTAATATTGGTGATAAGGTATTCTGCATTCTAAAAAGAGCAAAACAGTGACATGGAGATATTTAAATATATTTTAAAATCATTAATTTTCAGGTATTAGGAGAAGAAATGCAACTCTAGGTGTAAAATCTTGTGTGTAAAAGGTAGGCAGTACCTTTTATTTGTTGAGAATTTTTATTTCCTGACTATTGCTGCTTCTAAAAGTGTTTTCTATGTCATAATAGAGGGTAAAGAAAAGTAATTTCAGTAAGGGCTTCTCGCTTTATCACTGGTCTTTTCAATTTGTTTTTGCAATGAATGTATCCATCATTGTGATATGGAACAGTCATTCACTAGCTTACATTTAATTTTCTACCTGAATTTAGGCCACTGAGCATTAGGGACCCAGGGGCTTACAGAACTCCTCACTTGGAAGCTTTTTGTGCATTAGAAATACGTTCTTTCAGCTGTATAATTCTATCCTATGTAGTTTCAATAACATACGAGGGTGTTTCTGTCTTCAAAGTTTTAGCTGCATAAAGGAGCTCCCAAAGAGTAAGCCAAATGAAACAACACCATGAGGGAAACATAACCCTTTTCCTCTTAGATCTGCTGATGGTAGTACTGGTGGTGTTCGTAATAACATTAATAAGAACAGTGATGACTATCCCTGCTGTTTTATGCTGCTGTTAAGTTCCTCTACTGATATCTTAAAGGTTTGAAAAGTGTGGTATTCAAAATACTGTAGTAACTTTTAGTTAGGTACCAAAATTTTATTTTTCCAGGGCTAACTTTAGGTACACAGGTGAAGAAATTTGACTGATTTCTCTGTGTTTCTACTTCTTCATCTATAAATTAGAGATAAATGATATTCACTTTGAGAAACACTTTTAAATAAGCTGATACATGCACTACCAGACAGGCTATTCTTTACATTGTGACATAGTTTGGGGAAATACTGCAGATTTTATTTGACAGAAATTAAAGTTATATTCACTTCTCACATGAAATAAAGCTTATACCAGTGTCTCACTAGCTGTTACATAAGTGTGCACTTGAGGGCAGGTTATGTGTATTCACTTTGTGCTTTATTACTCTAAGGGTCTCTTAATTTCTTGTAGGAGGTGCTGAAACAGCTACAAGGAAGTATTGAAGATGAGGCAATGGCATCATCGGGACAAATTGACTTACTGGAACGACTTAAAGGTAAATTTAAAATTATGTTTCAAGTAGGTTCATTTGTTTCTTGGGTTTTTTTTTCTTTCCTTTTTAACTTAATTGCATCTTCTTTCCGGTGCTGACTCTGGCAGTTTGGCATAGTCTCACTGTTATTTTTTGCTGAGCATTTTTAAGACATGTTTTCAAAAAGATCATGTTTCTGAGTTGCTTTTGTGCTTCTGCTACTGTTAGCCTAGGACTTACAGAATCATAGAATGGTTTGGGTTGGAAGGGACCTTTAAGATCATCTACTTCCAGCCCCTCTGCCCATCAGGGACACCTCCAGGTAGACCAGGTTGCTCAAAGTCCCATCCAGCCTGGCCTTGAACACCTCCGTGGAGGGGACACACACAGCTTCTCTGAGAAACCTGTTCCAGTGTCTCACCACCCTCACAGTGAAGAATTTCTTCCTAATACCTAGTCTAAATCTACCTTGTTCCAGTTTATAAAGCTGTTTTCCCCTTCTAAAAAGTTCCTCTCCAGCTTTCCTGTAGGCCCCCTTCAGGGACTAGAAGGTCTTTGTATGGTCCTCCCAGTGCCTTCTCTTCTCTAGTCTGAAGAGTCCCAGCTCTCTCAGTCTTTCCCCATAGGGGAGGTATTCTGGCCCTCTGATCATCTTCATGGACCTCCTCTGGACCTGTTCCAGCAGATCAAAGTCCTTCCTGTGTTGGGAGCCTAACACAACTTGGATGCAGTACTCCAGGTGGGATCTCAGGAGAGCAGAGTAGAGGGACAGAATCACCTCCCTTGATCTTTTGATCAAGCTTCTCTTGATGCAACCCTGGGTATGGTTTGCCTCCTGGTCTGCAAGCACACATTGCAGGCTCATATTGAATCTTACATCAACTGACTCTCCCAAATGCTTCTCCTCAGGGTTGCTCTCAAGACATTCTCTGCCCAGCCTGTATCTGTGCTTTGGATTACCGCGACGCAGATACAGGACCTTACACTTGCCCTTGCTGAACTGTATGAGGTTGGCATGGGCCCACCTCTCAAGCCTGTTCAGGTCCCTCTAGATGGTGTCTCTTCCCTTCTGTATATCTAGTACCTCTTAAAAGTGAATTAATTGGATAAATGTTCCACTTGATTCATTTCTCTGGGGGAAAAAACAAACAAACAAACAAACAAAAAAGAACACATAAGAAATTGTTTAAATTAAGGACGGATTGATTCACAGATTTTCTGAGCTTACTTGTGTGCCCTGTCTTCCCTGTGTCATATTACTGGAACTGTGTCTGTCATGCTGGAAGTTGATCCCCTCTTCCCTCGAGCGTGTGATGCAGTGTGCACCATCTCATATAATACTTCCAGAGGAAATCCAGATCAATAACTTTCTGTGTATACCCATTATCCTTACAACTGGAACAGTAATATCATAGAGGAAGCCTACATTTAAGGACCTGGCGCTGAACAGACTTCTAATCATCTATGTGATAGTGAAGCATCTGCAGAATCCCTGAGAAAAAGACTTTAGGAAGTAGGCTACAAGAGCAGTTCGTAAGACATTTTTAATAACACTTTTACAAAGCTCTACCCATTCCTTAATTCCTCTGGGAAAAAGGTAAGCAGATTGGTGTGGGGACACTGTTTCTGATCGGCAGAACTGTAGTTTTGCCATCTGCTCAGGGACTACTGTTCTCTCAAATGTACAATCAATACTGGATTTGTTTGCCTTGTTCTTTTGTAGTTCCCAATGCAAAATGTTCAGAATGCTTCCATCGAAGAAACATGGATTTATACATGAAAGATGTTTCAAATGTGCTGCTGAACTTCATCTCTGAAAATGTTTGCTTTCTGTTACCCAGAACTGAACCTGGAGAGTACCAGCTTTCCTGGAGTGAAGTTAAGGCAAAAGGTGTCTGTGCGCTCATATGGGAGCCGGGAAGGGTCTGTGTCAAGCCGTTCAGGAGAGTGCAGTCCTGTTCCCATGGGATCATTTCCAAGAAGAGGATTTATGAATGGAAGCAGAGAAAGCACTGGTTATTTAGAAGAGCTAGAAAAAGAGAGGTATATTTATTAATCTGTTCATCCAGTACGTGGTTACTTTTAATTTCAGTCGGAAAAGTTTAGTGGCACAGTTAATATTCAGCCTTAAGATTTTTGATCATAAAGGTATATTTCCTGTAACAAGTAAGGAAACCAGGAACTTGCATTATATTTAGAAGAAGTCTTAAAAAGTCTTAAAAAGAAGTCCTAAAACACATAAAACGCATTCTGCTGCTTCTTGCGTGTTGTGGTTACTGTTCATTGGCTGAAGGTTAATTTATGTTGATCAGAAGATGGTTAACATTTTAAAAAGATTGAGGTATCATGGCATCTCATACCCATTTGTATCTCCTCACCATTATTGGTAAGTTGTTAAGTTGAAACTGACGATGTGATGGTGCAGTTTCTTTCTATGTTATGCAAATTGTTACGGCAACCATGGCTGGTTGATCAGTTGTTTACTATTAGTAGACGTTTACATATGGATTCTTGTCTCTTAACAAAGTTGACAGCTATACATATTTACTCAGTCTTTGGGATTTTGTTCTCGTATGATGTTCTTACATGTTGGCAAAACCGTGGAATTTCTTCTCCTGGAAGGTAGGGATAACCACTTAACAAGAAGAACTGCACAGGCATAATGCAGAGTTGTAGCACATTATCAATCACTTTTGAAGGAAATGTAAGAGATAGGTAGCTGTTTCCATTGAAGACATCTTTATACCTTAGAATGAAGCTGTCTGAAATCCCAGATGTTTTTAGAGGTGTACTTATGGGGTTTTCTAAAGATTTGGTCATTGCAAGCTGCTTAATTGGTAGGATATAATTCTGTGGGGCTGAAAAACAGTCAGCAACACTATATTTTAATGCCTAGTAGTTTTAACAAGCAAAAAAAAAAAAACTATTTGGACTGTAACATAAAAATTTGTTGGGAAGTAAATTGTGGGGCAGCAGCCTAGAACTCCTGCTTTAAATGGCCTTTCCTCATGTTGAGGAAAGCTTTTGTGCTTTAAATACTATTTTTAGGTCCCATTCATTTGCGGAAATGAAAGTAACTTTCTGTGGATCCATAGTGAGTCTTCTCTATCAGCACTTCTGTTTATCTCAGATTTTACTCACTGGTCATGTTTCTTTCCTCTCCAAACTGCAGACTCTTGAAAAGCTGTACAGAAAAATGTAGGAAACCAGGAATCTCTTCTCACTTGCTTACCTCAGTCTTAAAGAATCTAACATATCTGCCATTTGAACTCTTGGCTGTTCCCTCTTAAGTTTTTACATTCATATAGCCTATTATCCTCGTCTCTAAAGTACTGGTAGTAGAGCTCTCCACGTGTCATATTTCACAAAGACAGGGCACTCCTGTTTCTTATCCAAACTCAGAACCTAGCAGTAGTGCATGATGCACCATATCAAAATACTGTATGTGTGTGTTATTTCCAGTGCTGTTTTTTACCGTGTATGGTACTGAAATCATTAAAGTATAGTTGAGGCTTTCAGTTACAAGTCAAGTCGTCGGACTCCAGGTCAATCAGAGAAGGGAGTTCAGGTTGGTTGCTACAATATGAGTGGTTTATGATATAATCTTTTACTACAGTTATCGATTCTAAGGTGATAGTTCTGTGGACATTTTTGTTCAGCAATAATGTCCAGAGTGACCTGGTCTTTTTTTTTTCCAAATAATGCTGGAAAAAAGGGAAGGAAAGGGTTATTTTAATTTCAAATTCAGACAGTGTTACATTTGCAACTGGGGGAGTAAAGATTAGTACTGCTGAAAAGATGGTCTTCTGTAGAGGCATGACCAGATAACATCTGGCTTCATTTATTACTGAAATAATAATCAGTACTGCCCAGCTCTTTATGCTGTTTTACAGGACATGTAGAAATGCTTAAGGTGTTGACCCTGGGTAATCAGAAGAATCAGAATTTAGGGTGGAGAATATAGGACTATGCATCTGAAAGCAGTATGAATTTGGAAAGGAATTAACCACTTATTTTTCTGTGCTTTCTGTGTTTGTTGCTAAGTTTTGGTGTTTGTAACCATATATTTATTTAAACATGGATTACTTGCTCGTAGGTTTTTTGTTTGGTTGGCTGTTTTGTTTCTGTTTTGTTTTTTGCATTTAAATGTGTTCTAAGAGTTTGTGGAACTTCACAAACATTGGAACATTAGAAAAATGTAAAAACCAACTTTTTTTTTTTTGGAAACCTGAAGCATAAGAACATTTTCATTCAGTATTTTAACACTCTGGAAAAATATGTTTTGCTTGTGGGCACTGATTCGAATAGCATATGACAAAGTGTTCTCTGTTGTCATGACAGCGCTGATAAAAGCAGTTTTGAGGTGCACAAAGATGTAATAACTCTGCTCTCTCTTAACCTCATGAAATTCCAGAAGGTTGCAGGAGGAGCTCTACTTCTGGTCAGTGTAGCTTCTGATAGTAACACAAATGTGTGGAGCAACTCATCAAACACATCTACAGAGACATACTGCTTATTTTTAAGGAAATGGAAGTGCAGTCTGCACATCTTCAGACATTGGACTGAGAGACCTTAAAGACGTCATTAAAATCTAAATTCTCCTGGAGCAATAACAGCAAACTAATAAACCCAAATAAAGCATTGCACAGAAGCAAAAATTGATGCTATTGAATTTAAAGAGTTGCCCCCAGGTCTTGAATTGTTTTTTACAGAGTACTGATGGTTCCTAAGTTCATTTCTTGCTTCTAGCATCCATTATACATGTCATAACAGACTGAATGACAGTGACTCACTCATGAACTGAATACCCTGCACTTTGCAGGAGAAAATCAACGTTCACTTAGCTAAAAGTAATCCCTCCTATTTGTACAACCAGGTCTTTGAATCCAGAGGCAAAAGTAATCAATTTGTAAATCTTTGTATGGTCTTGAGACAGCAACGGTGAGAATAATCTGATGAGGGCTGTAAGAAAACATAGTTAGAAATAAAAATACTTCTAATAAGAATTGCATTAATTATACTTCTGCAAAATTGGTTTATCAAATAGGACACAGCTAGTGCTAATGGACGCTCAGCATATTTCCACCAAGGTGGAAAAGAGGTGCACAGAGATCAGGCAGGCAGGTCCTGTGTGCTAGAGAATAAGCAGTGGAAGGCAAAAAGAATGACTTTCTCTCACAGCCTTTCTCAGAGCATAATCTACTCACATTTCATTCAGTCTGTCTAAAGGACTTGAGGGATTCCTTAGGACACATCCTTGCTTTGGGTATGAAGTATTCATGTTATCAAAAATAGTTCTAAGCATTTTTGAAGAAGAAGGTCAGTCAAGCAGATTCTTCAAAATACACAGTTTAAAATTCCTTTTACTGCATGTTCTTTCATGAGGAGACTTGATTATCATCCTCCCAGGTTGTGCTTGGGATGCATTAATAAAGTAATTGAGAGAAAACTTTATTGTGTATGCTCTTGCTCCTTAAAAACTTAGATCCATAACGTTTTTTTGTGTTTTATAAAGGTTCATATGGCTCTTGCTTAGACCACAAACTGAGACTGAAGAGAGGCAGATGTAAAAGTTAGGGGAGGGGAAGTAATGCTTGCCAGTAATACAGAGTAATACTGAAAATCTTATATAGTTTGAAAAGTGATATAAGAATAAATAATATGTAACCATATTGATAACTTTTGGAACTATATTGATGTAGTTTATGAAGGATGGATAAAATAGTAGGTGAAGCTTCTAATACATTTTCTTTTGGTACATAGTCAACTTCTTATCTTTCTCCTGTACTGTTAAGGTCTACAGTATGCTTGTAATACCCACATGGAATTTTCTAAATGTCTACAAATGTACCCTATCTGTAACATTTTGTAGAAAATACTATTGAAGTATTTTGAATAATCACAGAAATAACTTGATATTGCATGCTTTACCTTGGTGGTTTTTGTTTTTATAGGTGACAGAGTTAATGAGGAGACAGTACAAAGGATGTAAAGATAACCATATTTAGTAACGTGATACTGAGATGTATTCACTCTTAAAATTTCCAGTCCTTTTCTTAAATAGCAGCCGTAGTTTGGTGCATCATACAAAAGCCTATTGTCTAAAAGAAGCAGGATTTGAGTTAGCATGTGATTAGTAACTGTGCTTAACTTTCACTAAATGCTGCTAAGCTGTAGATTTCTAAGTGGTGATAGAAGAAATATCAATATTTACCTATAACTGTGGGCCTGATGCGCAAGAAATTAAAATGACTTGCTCTGTACAACACAGCAATTTGTTCAGCTGGGTCCAGGGAATCTTCTTAAACAACTTGTTAGTGCTTTCTCCCTCAAACCTTGTTTCTTAACCTTTTCTATTGGTATCAGTGCTCACATCTGCATTCATATTTGTTGATGAGGTCTTAACAATTAGACACTTCTTGCTTGCTTTCAATAGATCTCTTTTGCTTGCGGAACTTGAGAAGGAAGAGAAAGAAAAGGACTGGTATTATGCCCAGCTTCAGAACCTTACTAAAAGGATTGATAGTCTCCCCCTTACTGAAAATGTAAGTAACTGTAGTATGCTGCAGTCCCTGATGAGCTGCTCTGTGTATCTTATGAACTTGGTGATTTTCTCTAACTTCATTTTCATTTAAAACATTTTAAAGTAGCATGTAAAGTTTACTTGGTCTAAATAATGTTTTTGTATGTAATATGACGTTTTAAAATTCATAGCTACCACTATGAATGCTGGCAATGGAAGGAACACCAAAAAGTTATTATGACAAATAAATTACATCAGTAAGCTGTATCCCCCAGAGGTCTTTTTTTTCTGTAATTTTTTGTTATTTAATAGAGTTTTTTAATTTTGAGAACAATATAGGAGACAATTTATGTAATAGTTCTTCTTTCAAAACAGCAAGTAAAATGGTACTATAATGTGTGTAGATACAGTTGCTCCAATCTTTTACCTTTGTGCCTCCAAATCTTGAATAATGAAGATCTCTGATATGAATGAATATTCTTATAAATGAAGATCTCTGATAATAAGAATAATGAAGATCTCTGATTTCCAAGATAATACACATTTTCTGGTTGTTAGACCTCAGAAGCTTGGATATATTTGCAATGCATTCATTTGCATGTACAGTTTTGATTGCCTATCTTTACAGAGTCAAATCTGATTAGGCTTTAGTTCACGTCCTGGAAATGGAAGTACAATATGGAAGCATTTTAGTAACTGCAGTGAAGTAACTGGACATCAGCATTTATAGCGTTCAGCTGTGGCCAATTTAATCAGAAAACCAGATGAAGAGAAAGCCTGAAAACGATCTTGAGGCAGTGCAGTATATTCCCAAAGGCACTGTCAATTCTATCTATGTTACAGTAAACGTATTGTAGGTCTTAAGATATGAATCTCTCAATTTCAACAGATAATCGATTAAGTTAGCTCTTTTTACTAGGATGTTTCACTTAATATCTACTTTAAATCTGTTTTGTTGTAATTTATTCATTACTGCTTATCCATCAACAGTGCGCACAATAGTGCCCACAATGGGCAGACCCTATTCTTTTTAGTATCTTTTTAGTAACGTTTTACATATTTGTAGATGTTTGACTGTTTTGACTTTCTCTGTGAACACTGCTGAAGTCTTCTCTGAGAACTGCTCTTGAAGGCTTATTTGCAAGCTGAATAATCATCCAAAAACAGCATAGTGTAGACTTCTAGAAGCAGTGTAAAGGCTGAACAGTCCTATTTGAATTTTTTAAGAAGAATTAAAGCCTTAAACTAAACTAAAAAAATTTCATCATGGTTTCAGATTTTTGCTTCATCTTTGAATTTTTGCTTGATCTTTAAGTCAAAGGACTTTAATCCTCCATAGCATTCATTTCATTTTACTTGTCACTCCCTTGTTGCTATATAGTTTCATAACTGCTGACCTCATGAAAAGTTGAGTAAACTTGCATTCATCTTGTCAGGAAGGTAATGGTCTGCTTCAGAAGATATTAACTAGTTCATTTCATGTGCAAGCATGTTTACTGGATCTTTCTCTGTTTTCCACATGTTCAAATATATGACAAACGTATATGTGGGTAATAATTGAACTTTCAGCTGAAGTAGTCACCTTGTTAGGCCTAGAGAAGGTCTATGAGGGATCTAATTATGTCTTCTCATGCTTAAACAGTAGCTGTAGAGAAGGCAGAAGTGCTCTTCACAAGGTTGTGTGGTGACAGAATAAGAGGGCACAAGTTATTCAGGGGAAATTCTGAGTGAATATAAGAAAAAAAATCTTTATTGTGAGGACAGCTGAATATTGGAATTGGTTGCTTATAGAAGTGGTGAAACCTGTCTTGCTGGAAGTATTAAAAGCTTGGCCTGACTTAGGCCTGGATACCTAACGTGAAGACCCTGCTTTAGACAGAAGGTGGGACCAAGTGATCTATAGCAGTTTCTGCAACCTTTTTTTTCCGTTTTTGCCATCTTTAAAATTAGCACTTAATTTTATTTTCTTGCTATTTTTTGGTATTGGTTGCACAGACCTGTTGTTTTAAATTTACATTAAAATAATAACCGAGTTGGAATGCCTTTAAGTTATGTTGTTACAAATTGAACATGCACATTTTTTTCACTGGATAATGAAAAATAGGGTAGATATCAGTAGTAAGAGTGAGGTTGTAGTATCATAACAACAGTTTTGTATGTCTGGATATTTTTAAAAATACTGATTCTCCTGGAATGTGTAACAGTTGTGTTGACATGCTGATGGACATTAGTAACCAAGTATTCCAGGCTTGTAATGAGTGATAATGTCTCAATTTTTATAGATTGTATTTAGTCATTTGACAAAATTGACTAAAACTTGCAGGTAGCTTGTTGTTTGAAACACAATTTGTATTCTTCTTTTTAATAACATAGACATATTTTAGTAATATACTATTCATCATCTGTTTATGAATTCTGCTGTGGAAAAAATAGTTGTTCCACTTTTGTTCAAAGACATTCATCGTTTACATAAATTTGATATACTAAAATGCCTTCTCTGTAATTCGATTTCAGTTCTCCTTGCAAACAGATATGACCAGAAGGCAGCTGGAGTATGAGGCAAGGCAAATCAGAGCTGCAATGGAAGAACAATTGGGTACTTGTCAAGACATGGAGAAACGAGCACAGGTATAGTTTTCATTAGAAAGAACAGAAAAGGTTTTTCTGTGGTTTTATTAAGATACTGGTAGTTGTTTTTTTAAATATATTTTTATTAAAACATTAGAAAAGAGGGCCACAGAAACCTGGAACTAATGGAGTATTTGACCTTGGTTTTGTTTAACTAGTGCATCAAAGTCTGGTATGATGGAAGTGGTTGCAATTCTTAGTGAGTTCTCAAAGTGCTCATCAGAGACCTCTTTAAGTTCAGAATAAAATTCAACGAGGATCTGGTAGATTTTCTTCACCAGAGACCGTACATCATTTCGCATGCATAACTTGAAGTTGTTTGCTCTCACGAAGAGTTGTTTTGCATTCATTATGGGTACATACACAATTTTGTAAGCAAATCATGTTAGCCATGTTTGGAAGTACTACTCAAAACATAACTGTGTGAAACCTGCAAGTAGGATAATCAGTTACTCACTAGTTATAAAAACTATTATTCCATGGCTGTTTATTTGAGCTATTTATTACTGCTTGTTTCCATGGATGTTAAATGACAAGTAGGTGAAATAATCTGGTTTTATATGTTTGAAGAACAAATCTTCTCAATAAAAACAGTCTGTATAGGCACTATCTTCTCCAGGTTTACATGAACAGAAATTTTGCTACATACAGAACATTTCTAATTAATTCTGTTTGTAGTTAGTTTAAAGTGTGTTTTCTACAGCGAATTAAACTCAGAAAAATTACGTGGCTTTAGTTTTTTTGCATAATACGTATCCTGTAATAGTGCTAACTCTGTCAGGTAGATACGTAATGGATGTGTAAAGGATCTGTTGACATGGATGTACTCAAGACAGAACCAAGTTCATTCTTCCTGTTTTAGGCTGCCTGGGTAGTAACCAACTCTGATCTGGAAGCCACATGGCTATGCTATCAATGTTTAGCACCTACGGTAGTGTCCTGCATGAATACAGCTGTGCAACTTCTGTCAGTTGGTTGTGAGTGAAGGGAGAACAGGCTCAGCCTGAGTATGTCTGGTTATCTCTGTTGCGTAAGGTAGCAGTGTATCATCAAACTTCTGCGTTTTGTTACCAACAGGCTAATGTAGAATAAGGTAAAGTAAGCTAAATGGATACAGGCAGTATGCTACTGGCCAAGTTATTTATGCAGACAGAGTATAATTGAAATTGTTAGAAGAAATTATTTGACTGTAGTTCTCTCACTCTGAAAGTAAGTTTTCCCTTAGGTGGCTACTTCCCTATTTGTTCTTTCTCAATTTCAGGAGGGAAAAAATCCTGTCAAGAGGATGTTGAAATCCTTGTGTCTTTTCTGAATTAATGTTTAATTGTGGATTTATCACAGATGTTTTGTTCTTTATGTATAACACCTATTTACTTAAAAAAAAAAAAAA
>PPHD01022564.1:0-12798 GCA_002909625.1 Bambusicola thoracicus | reverse complement strand
ATGTGTATAATAAGGTGAGCTGAAAGACTGTGGGCTCCTGAGCAGGGTGAGGTGGAAATTCAGCAGGATTTCTGGCTGGGCCCGGCCCATGCTGTTCCAGCAGGTTTCACCTTTGCTCAGCCCATCTTGCAGAGGCACTCTATGCAAATGCAGTTCTCAAGCTCTAACACACGTGACTTTTGAAACGTTTGAGCTATTCAGAAAAAAATGTATCGGAACAGATTTTCCTATGTCACCTCAGGTCATTTTATTAATCACTGGGACCATTCTCAAACGCCTTTCAACATTGAGAAATTCCACTTAATCACAGCCTGCCCTGCTACCACCCTTCTCAGCATTAGATGGAGAAAGAAATGATGCAGCAAGGACCTTAGTCACACTAACAGAGCTTCAAGGCCAAGTGGGGAATGGGAGGTGAATCATTTTTGCCTTTTCTTTCATTTAAGGGAAATAGAGAATACAACTGCTGCTGTGAGTATGAAACACATAAGACAGTGACGGCGCTTCCTGCTTCATTCCCACATGGGTCCCTGCAGCCCAATTCTTCCCTGCCTGCAGTTATATGGACTGAAATAGCCCAGCTCTATTTAAAGCCATTCCTTGGAGATTTGCTGACCGCATCTTAGTGAACACAGAGCTGTTACCAGGACTAGCTGTGGAGTGAACCAAAGGATACTTTCCAAAAAAGCCAGTTCCTTTTATGTAACCCAGCCTCACCCTGTCCAGAGACTTTCTGCGCACACAGATGTAGAAGGGCAGCAGGATGTGGTGCGAGGAGAAAACAAACCAGCTTGTCAGAAAAGTGCAAGCATGGTAATGATAGGCACTGCACCCCTTCACTTTTAAAAGCCTAGTTGTTTGCTGAAATCGATGGGGCACTTTTGGCACCCAAGCTACAGAGCAAGGAGCAGCTTGAGCAAGCAAAGGGGAATGCCGAAGCCAGAGGCCAACATGGTGGGGAGCAGAAGGTGAAGCAGGATCTCCCTCGTGCAGCCCCACAGAAGCAGATCCCCTGCTGCAAAGGAATATCCAGAATTTGTTTATGTGCTTTGAGCAAGGGCTCTGCTAAAGAGCCCTACCACTTCAGCCTGCTCCTGCCCTACTAAACTAGGCCATGGTATCTGCAGTGGCTTCCTGCCAAAGCAACAGGAAGCTGCAGGCATCACATCTACACCCAGCAGCTGGGCACGCTGTGGTGCCTTTGCAAGATGCCCGAAAGGGTCAGGGCCAGTCAGTGAGCCTGTGGCAAGGAAAAGCTGTGCAACTCACCATAAGGCAACTGGGCAACTGCTTGCTGCAAGCAAACAGCTCATTGCATGTCTGCCTTGGGGAGGAATCCTAGCAAGCTTCTGGACAGGCAGCAGCTGCTGTGCTTCTGTTGGGATTTCCTGGCCTGAAATACATGTATCTGTGCTGTGGTGCTGTGCATATGCTGAGCCTGACAGGTTGTACGTGTCAGGCTTCCTGCACAGTGGGCAGCGATCTGCTCAGGGTGGCCAGAGAGCTGCAGCTGCTGTTGCACAACAGATCCCAGGATTTCCAAACACTCAGCTGTTGCTAGGCCACAGCTGTAGCGCTGCCTGGTGTCAGCCCAGCCAAAACTCTTGGCTTCAGTGCCAGCACCACTTTCAAGGGTGCAGAGAGCTTGTCCAGGCACAAGGTGCCCGCTCTGTGCTTGGTGCCCTCCTTCAGGGACCAGGACATGGCCATCTGCCCCTGCTGTTCCCTTCCATGAGTCCACATGCACACGCCAGCAAGCTGCTGGCCTTCCTGGCTGATCTGAGCATGGCTCTGGACAGCAAGCTGCCATTAATTTAACAGCCAGGTCTGCACATTGCATAGCTTGTTATTAGCTTTGGTACATCTCGCTTTTTTGTTGACACGAGTTCCTAGCTGTCCATGCTCAAATGACACGTAGAGCTGGGAATCTCCCCACCCCCAAACCCTCCTATCACGGGATAAAGCCACCTCCCTAAACCATGGCCATCAGCCTAATTGCAGCTCTCAGCAGCACACCTGTACTAACGCACTCCCCCACTGTCATGCCAAGGTCACAGACTCAGGCTGCAGCCCTGTCTGCAGAGATAGTGCTGACAGTTTTCTTGTTCTGCCCCAAAGCCACTCAGCCCCCCCCACCACTGCTGCCAGCTAGTAGCCATAAAGCAGTGTCCTGTTCCATGAACTCCTGTGCAGAGCAGGCATAGGCACTCACTTTTTTGATTTGCTTGATGAGATTTATCAGCCTAAAGGGGATAAACAAGTCCTCTCCTAGAAGCTTTGCTGCAGGAGCTGGCAGCCTCCACCAGCCACGAGAGACAACAGTGTGAGAAGGCAGTGCCAGAAGTTACGTGAGATGGCAGCTTCCAAGGCCGCTCCTCTCCCTCCATCAGTCTGAGCACATCTCCCTGGCAGGCCCTGCCACAGCTGCACGCTCCTGCAGAGCCTTTGTGGGAATCAAAGCTGTGCTGAGGGCAATCTGAGCTCGTGTTGGCTAATGCTTATAGAGGGGCCTCGTCCTCCGAGTTGAGCAAACTCATAATTTTTGCTGGGGATGATGGGCTCTGGGAGCACACTGAGCCACTGGGGGAGCTGGTCACGTGGAGCGCTGCTCTGCAATCTGTTTGCTGCCCAGAGTGTTTCAGGCTGTGTCAGGGTTACATGAAGCTCTCTGAACAACAGGCTGAGTTGAACACTCAAAGCTACTGCAGTCACCATCCCGGAGATCTTTCCAACTTGGTATCGTCTTCAGCCATGTCCGGTGCTTGAACTTGCAGAGTATAACCTCAATGCCACCTGGACTCCCAGCCAAGCAACAGAACAGACCTGTGTAGGGAAATGCTTCTGCCTGTTAGGGAGACCATCTGAGCCACCCAGCAGCAGGACTACTAGCAGCCATGTACGAAATCCCAGCTAGAGGTGTGTTCTGCAGTGCTGCAGAAACACAGGAGCTATTCAGCCCCAGTTCAGGAAAGGCTGCATGCTCCTCAGCAGCACAGCAGAAGTCAGCTCTCGGGCATAGATGCCAGAAGAGACTTCAGATCCTCAGTCAGGATGCTGGTGAACTGGCTGGCTGCCACAGGGCTGCCTGCTGTTCTTTGTGTATGCTTGGGAGAACAGGACCTGCTATAGACGCAGCTCTACCGATGGCAGAGCTGATGGCTCTGGTGGCCCACATGCTCTGCAGAGAAGAGCACATGAGCCTTCCCCTGCTCAACTCAGACAGAACCAGCCCAAATGGCTTAGGCAAAGCTGAGCTGGCACCAGGCAAGGAGACCACTGTGCTCCAGGACACCATGGTCCAGGCCCTTCCTGTATGGCGTGATGTTGAGGTGGCGCTGCAGAATGGCAAACACCACGAGCCAGACCATTGGCTCATACACTGGGAAATTCCAGGTTGCTTCCACACATGAAATCTTCATTTGCAGGCTTGCTTTGGTGGGATTCCTGCCTATACCCAGCCTGTATGAACAATACCAGGGCTGAAAGTGAAGGTATCAGCTCTGTGGTATGCACAGAGCTCCTGAATCAACACTTTCTTTGCTAATTGTGGTGTGACAGACATCATCCATTTCCCCAGTAACACGTTCATTTAAGTCTGATGAACATGTGTGAGGTGAGCAGCACGTGCCATCACATGTGCTGGTCTTGGGCACGGCATTCCCCACATCACCTGCTGACAGGGATACCTGGGTGACTCAGCTCCCATGACATGCTGCCACTCATCAAGAAGGGTTTGCCACTTCCAGCCTAATTAGTGAAGCCAGGGTCACGTGCGTTTGGAGTGACCTTTCCTCTCCGCATCACTGATGCACTACAAAGGGCTAATGCCCTTCTTTCCCCCATTGCTATACAAGGCAGATAGCTACAGGACTGATCTACCTTGAGGAAACAATTCCCATAGCAGATGAAGGGCTGCAGTGTGCACACTGCAGAAAAGAACAGGGAATGCAAAAAGCAGATGTCAGCGCAGAATGGTCTTGGGGCAGATAAAACCCTTTTTGGCTGGCAGCACTCTCACATTACCCACACTGTCTGCGAGACTCCGGGAACGCTTCTTAATGAGGGCAGGGCTAGGACAAGGCCTGGAGGAACTCCCAGAAGCCTCGAGGAGCTTGGGGAAATGATAGGAAGCTGAAACAGATCCAGGAGGATGTATACAGATGGAGTCGTTGCCTGCAATTGCTATCCTCAGAACAAAATTACCCCTGGATCAAGCTGATATAATTTCTAACTGGATGTGCTGGATTTCAGCGCAGATGGGCGTGCTGTGCAGACGCTCTCCTTCTAGTGTTTTTGTTGAGAAACCAAAGGGTTTCCTGTGGTAACTTGCTGAGGCAAGCTCTCCTTCTCAGCTTTGGAAAGAAGAAAATTTTCCACGCTCTCCATGGCACCTCTCTGATGGGACACATTGGGAAGGAAGGACGGACTCTGGTGAGCCCTGGAGCAGTGGGGATTGGCTTCTCCTCCTTACCCTTTCCCCCCTTCCCCCCCTTTCCTTTTATTGTGCCTGGCTACTGCTGAAGCAGAACGGCAGCTGCAGTGGCTCCCTTGGAAGGCTGTGGCTGGCGGAGCTGTGCCAGCGCTGCTGACCAACCACCAGTTTGGCCTTAACTGTGGTTTTCTGGGGAATCACCCCAGTGATTCTGTGAAAGCGAATAAAGTACACACCTGACGGCTCCTGTTAAAGTGCATCTCATCTCCCTAACACAGGGAGCCGGCACCGTCCACAACTCTGGCTGGGACTGCTTTGTGTTTGCAAAAGCTGCTGAGGCCGGATAACTTCAGGGAGATTTGCAGTGCTGGTTCACACCGATGGTGATCAAGCAGCGCTTCTCTCCGTGTTACCAGGCCAATCTCCACTGTCACACTCATCAGCTGGCTGTATTTCAGCATTAACAGTTACTTGAAAAAAGTGCCTTGTGCCATTTTCTGGTTAACGCACATCTCCCTAGGATTCTCCTCACCTACTTTCATGGTGATTCAAGTGGAAACGCTGCTATGGCCCTGTTTCCACTGAACAAACAGATTCACAGGGCCACATGCTGATGGAAGGTTCAGCGGCAGTTTGTGCGTTCTGCCCTTATTTTAGCAGCAAAAGAAAAAAAACTGATGTTTCCAGCAGACAAAGATAACAAAGCAGCACTGCCAGCTCCACCCAGCTGATGAACCAGTAGGCTGCTGTGTGGAAGTGCAGCCAAGCCCCCTAGATGCAACACACAGGCAAAAAGCACCAGTACTACTATGGCTCTCCGTACTGGCTGCTCAATTACAATGCAGGGCAACAGAGCATCCTCCTTTCTCAAAAATGCATTCCCCATCGCAGTCCTACTTCTGCCTCCCAGTAGCGCTCTGCTGCCCCAAAGCAGTCCATCTTTTTCAGCCAGGTTTTTCTTGCAGCTGAACAAAGCAAGATACCCCCATAGTAACAAAGCATCTCAACAGGAACACTTCTTCCTCTCTCTTTTTTTTTCCCTACTATGCTTTTTTGTTTGTTTGTTTGCCAACTTTTCACTCATCTTATGTAGCAACAGTGACATAAGATACAGCAAGGAAGGCCGTGCTCTGCCCTTAGCACACACTGTTTCAGCTCACTCAGCTTCTCCTTCGGGGGATTTCTAGCAGAAAGTCACCAGCACCGTAGCTCACACGACTCCTCCAGCAGCCCATAAACAATCCCTGCACTCCAGCTGAGGAGCACGTGCCCTTTGTCAGCATCAGCTCTTCCACAGAGCCCATGCTTACCCAGACCCCGTCCCACTAACAGCAGTGAGAAGACCACTGACTTGTTCATAGCCCCTCATTCTCCGGACCCTGAAACTGATGAAATGGGGCTTTGGGGATTTGAAGGGATTTTCAAAAGATTCCTCTTTGTGAAAAATATCTGCCAAAGTTAGAATCTCCATTAGTACTCATTCTGCAGCGCCTGCTCTATTCCATTTGCATGCTACATGAGCCTGTTTCTCTTTGCTCCTTATCTGCTTAAATGCAGGAACTTTTGGGTCAAAAAGCTGTAAGAAAGCTTATGAATGTACAAGCTACCTGTGCCTGCAGGCACTGTCATTTCTCTTGGCAGAATGACTGAGAGGAAAAAATGAAGATCCCTCACTCCTTGCCTTACCAGAGATGCATGAGAGTCTGCAGCAGTTGCCATGAATGGAGCAGCAGCTGCCTCCCATCCCATGGGGACTGTGGCATGGTGTCAGCTCGTCACGCAGAGGGCACTGTATGGTTGTGCAATGACAAAGCCACTACATTTTAGGAAGAAGAAAAGAAGAAGGAAACCGTGCAAGACAGGGATTTCCCAGACTGCGACACCACCTTCATACGAGGTACTTTTGAATGGAGGAGTCTGGAAACAGGAAAACCAAGGAGGGGGTTTTGCTGCCTTCGCTTCTCCTTGCTGAGCCCAAAACCCAGGTTCCAGCTGAGGCCATGGCACAGTTCCCTGCCTCAGGCAGTGTACTGCAGGTTCTCGCAAAATACAGATATTGGGAGCTGAAAGATGTGCACACAGTGCACAAGCGACCACCTGCACTGACTGCCTGCAGACCTGTGGCGCTGGGAAATACTGCCAGCACTCTTGAGCACGGTGCTCACCCTCCTTCCCAGCACCTCTGGGGCTGGATGGGGCTGCTGCAGCCCCCCCAGACCTTAAAGCCCTCAGGCTCTGAAGCCCTCAGCCTGAGGACCCTGCTGAGCTGCAGCACCCAGTGCAGAGAGGACCTGGATGTCAAACTGCCATCCAGCACAGCAGCCGAAACACAATTAGGTGTGACCTGCAGCCCCAGGCAGGAAAACGTCACTGGCTTTCTGACCACGAGAGATAAAGCTGAGAGCAGAGCAGACTCAGCTTTACAGAGGAAAACTATTGTTCACCGCTTGTAAAAAACAGGAGCAAAGCAGACACCACACTGCCCCGCTGCAACGGCCCTTCTGCGCTGAGCAGATACTGCTGCGCTTCACTGTAAGAGATTCAAAGGCAGCGGCACAGCAAACCCTCTACAGAAGGCTGAAAGCCACGCACTTTCCCACAGCCCTGTCCTTGCAGGATCCATAGCACGGCTCCATGCTGTGCCGAGCGTGGGAATTCCCTGCTGGGTGGGGCCTGGGTGCGGTGCGGGCACAGAGCGCCCCGTGCTGCTGTGTGCAGGGTGGGCCTTTGGGCGGCCGCCAGCGTTCTGTTTACGGCTTATCAGAGCAGCAGTTAACGGCAAGGTGCGTGTCACTTGGAGGGGACAGGGTGAGGACAAGCACCGATAGGACGAATTTCAACCAGCTTCTTATCCTGACATTTTATAAGTTACTTTCTACAGAACTTCTTGCCATTTGTGTATCACCAAGCGAGCACGAGCCCAGCTGAAACAAACTGGGCAGGTTCTGCTGCTGCTGTATTTAACTTTGCTGCAAGTCCTGCTCAGCAACACGGGGCTCAGCAGAGCAATGGCAGCATGCAGCATCCTCTCCAGCTCAGTTACCCTCGCACGACCCTGGGCATTGTGGACAACACACAGAGATACCTCACGTTGCTCGCAACAGTGCAGCCTGGGGATCGTGCATCTACTGCTAGAGTGCACCATAGGCAGGCAATGTGCGTGAGGCTGGCAAAGAGCAGCTGTTTATTCTCCCAGGTAACCAACCAACCATCACAGAAAGGTTTAAAGTGCCAGCTCAGCGTAACCACGCAGCCCGCACTATGCCCATCCACATCAAGCAGCATGCTTTCTACACTCTGGCAGGATGGAAGAAGGGGGGAAGGCAGTGTTTCCCACTGGGCCTGTAAGGGCGCTGTGGCCCTGCACCACACTGCTCGCGCCGAGCTGAACGCAATGAACCTGAGCCTGGAGCTGGAACAACGCCACGTGCCGCCCTGCTCTTACGGCACTTGGCACCGCCAGCCCTCCACCCTCGCACCCCCTCCCAGAGCTGGCTTACAGCACATCCAGCCTACACGTCCATTCTTGTTGCGAAGCGCAAGTGTTCACGCACCGATTACCTGTTTTGAATTGCTACTGAAGTGAGGCAGCATCACATGCGTTGTTACCTACGCCTGAAATGAGGGCTGTAAGTCATTTTGAAAACACGCACTGCATCAACAGAAGTAGTTTCTCAGCCCTCGTGCTGAAGGCGTCATACATACTGCTGCTTGTCAATGGGCACATCTTCAGAAAGCATAAATCGCAGAATATCCTGATTGGAAGGGACCCATAAGGATCGTCAAGTCCAACTCCTGGCTCCACACACTGAAAATCCACCATAGGCTGAAGGTTTGGGCACGCTGCCCTACCTTGCTGCAGGTCAGGCCACCTCCCTGGCCACCATCGAAAGTGCTTTTGTCTCCTGTTTCTTCTGCAAACAGCCCTGAGACCAATGCGTGGCTTTCCCACAGTCACATCCTGTCACCTTGAGACACCAGAGACTACACTGGGGCAGTAAGCAGCTAAGCTGCCCCAGCAGCCTATTTTCAAGGTTCACCACATCCTTAGGAGTGAAATGTTTTTCTGCCAGTCAGCCATTTCCAAATGCTGCCAGGTGAGACGAGGCTAGTATCAGTGCAAATCAATTTCTTCATGGTGCCAAAAGCTATGCACAGGTGCAGATGATTTAAAGGACACGGATGGAAAGGGGCAGGAAAGAAACTTGCACGTTCCACCTGTGCTAAAATCCAACCCAAGGCAGCTGCTCCACTAGCATTCAACTTGCCGTAGGTTTTCTCAGCACCTTGCTGGAAGCTCTACCTTCCTCATACCCTCAGGCCGCACTGCTCTGAGACCTCTTCTTGGCTGCCTGTATTTCTCCTTTTGGGTTCCAGAAAGGAGGCTTCCACATACTCAGAGAATGAATATTGCTCCCCATCCCAAGGAAAGTATTTGCTCATTTGAGAGGACTGACTATCACGCCCACCAGCTGCACCACTCGTTGGACTAGACCCGTTTGCAGGTCCTGTCCTGCACTGCCCCCTGTGCTGGCATTATTGGTGCAGGACCAGCAGCAAGGCTGAACAAGGAGCCACACAACTTCTCTGGATGGATGATTAGTTTTTTTAAAAAACACAGATCCACTTTTGAATCAGGTTCCCTGGATAGCCCTGGAAGTTGCTGGGCCACACAACAGGTATAGGAGCAGAGAAACCAGGGAGAAACGACTGAGAAACCTCCTTCAGCCCAGTACTGGCCTACGGAGGGAACGTCAATGTCAAGTTTCAGCTTGCGTCACCTGCTCACAGATGTACACTGTACTTTGGAGGACCAGGTGTCATTACATGAGTTTAAGTTAAGAGTGATCAGGGGAATAAATAAGCACTCTGTTCCTTTCCTCCTTTGGTGATGCCGGCTGTAATTTCCACAGCGACTGCTGTTCACTGTCCTTTACTGCAGCCTTGCAGCTACTTTGATCCCACAGTGATCCAGGCCACTAATCCAAAAGAGAACGAATGCAAAACAACAAACCTTCCCAGCAGTTTAGTAAACAGAGTGGCTCATTACAAATTCAAAGGAGCCCCACTGCTGGCTGCAGGAAGCAGACAGGCATAGCTGGGATCAAAACAGGGAGGAGTAACTCCTCCATCACAGAGGATCATTTGTCACTGGAAGGAATTTCCACTCCCAGTTATGCAATCCCAGCCTGTACACACGCGTGCCAGGGTTGTTGTTGTTGTTGTTTTGTTTTTCCTCACAGAAACCCTAAATATGCAGGCAATTCCTCAGCCTGTGTGTGAATGACGTGCATCTTTTGCCTTCAAACAGGATGGCTTTCGTTCCCAAGCCCATTCACAGCTACCTTTGACTGCCTTGAGAGATGGAGGCTTTATAGTCTAAGGAATCCATTTTCAACGACTGTCTGTGCAAGTGGGTGTCACAGAAGGTAGGGTTTGTTGTTGTTTTGTTTTGTTTTCCAGGAGAGGGAGTAGAAAAACAGATATAACTTACTGGCAAAACTGTATTTGGGCTTGGGTGCTTAACCCGCCCTGCATACTGTGCTGCTGAAGTCTTAGCTAGAAAAACTTACTCCAGAGGCTGCTGGCGCAACACGCGTTAAATCAGCTGAGACAGGACAAGTTGCACAGCAAGGACTTCTGGTGAATCGACAGTGACCAAACACTCAACTAGAGCTGACAGAAAGAGAAGCACTTCAGTGTGGATTACTCAATTCTGCCAAATGCAGTTAACTGGATTTTGATACTGCTGAGTCTGAATTCACTGAATGCACTGAATTCTCCAAGATGGTGACACAGGAAAGACGGCTTCTGAAGAAAAAGTTGCTATGCTGAGAAAGGCGTGGTGAGCTGCAGCTGTTAGCAAAGGTTTTTGATAGCCATTAAAAAAAAATGCAAGGTTATCTGTACAGACATATAGTGTTAATAGGTACAGACATAGAGTGTAATAGGATATCTTTAAATAATTATCATTTGATGTAAGGATCGTAACGAAGAGACAAAACCCTGACAGCAGTTGCTTTAAGCAGCCTTGCACAATAAGCACGTGACTCCCTGGGTTTTACTGTGGACATAAGACTTAAAGTTCACTGTTCCGACAGATCCTGAACTACAGGATATCTCACACTGTTTCCAAAACAAGGGGCCGGAACAAATCGTTACCAGCAAGAGCTGGCTGGAACAAGCTGTCACAGTCTGTGAACTTCCCATCTGAAAAAGTAACTCATTACAAAACAAAAAACAACTCGCCCTCCCATCATTACCCCAAGGAGCACAGTGCTTTTCCTAGAAGGAAACATGAATACTCCCACAGATGCGCTTCACAAACTTGATCTCATGAACCAAGTTCTGAGCGATTCCAAATAGCAGGCTTTGTTCCATGGCAGGTGAAAAATGGAGTTCTTTTTGTGTTCCTTCAGATCAACTGCATCTTCCACGTTCCTTCTAACAACACACACAGAGTCAAAACGTTTCTTCTCTGGTACTTCTGGTCGGTACTTAAAGAGGAACGGAGCAAAAAGGCAGAGCAGAACACAGCACGTTATTCCATGTCATTAACAGCATTGTTTACATATCCACAAGAACTCACTCCACATGAATTCCCAGTTCAGCTCTCTATACTTAAGACTGGCACCACTGAAGGCTTTACAGTGAAAAGGTATGATCCAACATTGTGCATTACAAGTTGATTCAGTGCCACACACTGCATTTACAAAGTACCTGGAATCCTAGCTCATTACTGCCCGCCTTAACATTTTGTTTCTGGATGAATACACAGACAGCCCCTGATGATCCATATCTTATTTATATTATGATTTCCCATTAAGCTAATTGAGTCTATAAAACATGCCTTTACTGTGGTTCCCTCGGGGGCTGGGGGGCATTGCTCGTAAGTAATTCAACTGCTTCTCACCAAGGAGCCCAGTAAATACTGATTTACCTAAGCAGACTGCATGTACTTGAGTCCCTCACACACTATACTAACAGAGCACAGGGAATATAACATGGTCACAGTTATGGGGCTATGCAAGGCCAGCCCACGTTTAGTACAGCTAGTACTCATCTGGGTCCAGTAAGACAGGCTTGATCCTCCTTCTGCTTATCAGTTTGTGCACTCACGCTGTAACCATACCTACAGCACTGTCACAACAAATTACTCTCGAGGCTCTCTACACAAACCAGAATTGCACACATTCCCAAGTTTCTCTGCGTGTGCCATACCTGGGCCAGCAGGTGACACCAGGTACAGCTCAACACTGCTCACAGCTGATACAGTTTGGTTGCAGATGCTATCTGCTTAGGAGCATGAGGAATAGGATACACATATACCTGTCATACATGGGGTTTTCCCATGAGGTGAGGTATCGATCTTCACCACAGCCTTCTTACCTTAAGCAATAAAAAGCTTTACTGAAAAAGGAAAAATCCCCATCATTAGTATAAGAGAGAATCAAGAATCTTCATTGCAGGACAAGGTGCCAGCAAAAATGGCATTTCAGCCGCCACAGCTTAAGATTTGCTATCAAAAAGGATGCAACATTCCCAAAGAATATACTGCAGACAACGTATTTCATCATGTCTAAACACGAGGTGCAATGTTCTGCATGCAAAAACAGGAGGTATGAACAAATGCCCACCGCTCTCAGAAAAACTGCAAGTTACACAATGTAAGCTCCCAAAATTTGGAATTAAAGGTCTTGCAGGGAGCTTTAATACCGAGTACTATGCAAATAGACTCCAGTCATACGGCTCCCTGACTGTCATAGGCCTTTATAACTGGTTTTGTTCAAGCTTTTATATGTAATTAAAGCCAATCAAGAACAAAGTATCAGTGGATTACGTTTTATGCCAAAGTAAATAATGACTCCAGTATACTCCAAATTCCAGGTCGTTCTACAGTCATACTGTTAGGAAGGATTCTAGGCAAGTTCAGAAACTCAGCTCTCACTCAAAGACATAAACCTTCCCAAATGTGCCACTAGTGTTTGTTCAGCCAACTGTTGTACAAACCCCACAGTTCTCAGATAACCCACTCACTCCTACTCTCCCCAAAAGCAGAAATGGCTTCCTCTTACTATCTGTACAACAGTATCGGACATGACAGAAGCTGAAATCTAGGGGCAGTACTGAAAATAGGGAATGTGGCAAACTCAGCATTTCACGCTATTTTGGAAGCGTAAGAAAAAACATTTCAGCATTAGAATCTCCTCAAGTCAGTTATACAATTAGCATTATATTTTATTAAAGCCAAACAGTGAACTGCATCTTTTACTACAATGAACTTGAAAGATACACGTTCAAGGGGCTGTAAGTGTAAAGCAGAGGGAAAAAAAGGAATCAAGCAATCCCAGCTTCTGAAAACTTAC
>PPHD01022563.1:0-12799 GCA_002909625.1 Bambusicola thoracicus | reverse complement strand
CTCACCACTCTCCTTGTAAAGGACTTCCCCCTAAACATCCAACCTAAATCTTCCCTCTTTCAACTTAAAACCGTTCCCCCTTGTCCTGCTGTTATCTACCCTTTCAAAGAGTTTACTCCCTTCCTGTTTATAGGCTCCCTTCAGGTACTGAAAGGCTGCAATGAGGTCGCCCCACAGCCTTCTGTTCTCCAGGCTGAATAAGCCCAGCTCCCTCAGCCTGTCCTCATAGGAGAAAGGCTGGGGCCTGGCTTCAGGTGCACTCCCAGACACTTGGAAATATTTGAGGGTGGGATGTTCTGCCTACACAGAAGATGGGTAAAAATTAGGCAGTGAGAATCGCAGAGCAGAAAGATGCAAAATGATATATGTTTGTTGTGGGCAGCCCTGCCCAGGGGGAGGATGGGAGCCTGCTCCAGCAGGGGTGCTGCCAGCCTGCTGCACACTGCTCGTCACCCTCCAGGTGGAATCAGGCCCATTAACAGATTCGTTGTAAATGAATTCACACAATGAGTGATAAACTCAAGTGATGAGATTTGGGCAACACCCTTTCTAACAAGCTTTTAGAAGAATAACACGCTTCTTCAGCACTAACCTGTGCAAAGAGGAGTTACTCCACCCACTTTCCCATGCATGGTCACTTCTGAAAGCACACTCTGCACGCAGAGCAGAGGCAGTTTCCATGCAGCAGAGCTGCTGCTTGCCCTCTCCTCCTTAATTACACATGCAACAGCAGAGGAAACTACCAGCCTGCAAAGCTCTCAGCAAAGGGATGCCGCAAGGAACAAAAAGAGGCTCTGAAAGTATGCAGGTCATCTACCTGCCATCATAGCACTGTGAAGATGAAGCAGATCAAGCACACTTTCCGGGACTGCAATACCTGATAAAAGCCTTCACTTAAGCATCCATTTACCAGGCATCCCTGAAGGAGACTCATGGCTCAAAATGGTCCATAAATGAATTCATGCACCCCAAGCGCGTGGCCCTTTGAAAAAGGGCAAAACAAAGCCGTTTTCAAGATTAGGCATTGTTGGCTCCAACTCAAAACACAGTGGTGGTCTTCAGTTCAAGAACTGCACAAAGAGCCTCAGCCGAACAAATCAGTCCTCAGCAAAATGACTTTCTTGTACAATGTGAATATGATAGGCAAGAGACAAAAATAACTTCTGCTGCCTGCACAATTGAGCAAAATGGTCCTTTGTTCTTTGAATTATACCCCTACACAAGAGATTGTTTTTACTTTACATCGAAAGTGCTTAAGCAGTCAGCCTGCCATGGGATATGTTCCCTGCAGGCAAACTGGCAAGTTCCTGTTTGCAGGAGGTCAGTTAACCCTTCTGACAGCTAATAAGGCTCCGGGTAGAATGATAAATTGTCCACATTCCACTGCACAGAAAGGGGCGAAACGGCATGTGGCTTTTCTCAGGGATCTGATCAAGTTACCCGAATACGTGCTGCTGGAAAATCAGATCGCTGGGTTTATGTGTGGACTGAAAAAGCTTAAAGTGGAATAAATACATTAATGAATAAATGTTGGTAATTCTACTTCTGAATACCTGCATGTTCAGGAAGGGCAGTTGATACGGCTTTAGTAATGTTTACGTGGTAATGTGGATTACAAGATCTCTGGAGCCAGAAAATGCTGAGCGTGAGGAGAGAGATATTAAGCACTGACACATTCACAAAGCTACAGCTCAAACTCTACAACTGCCTGTTGAGAGAGGAGATGATAAATAGCCAAGAGTCATTTATTCTAAACACAGCACAGCACTTGGAAGATCATCACATTTCCTGAATTCTATGGAATGTCCAAACTGAGCTTTGTGGGACTTGCGAAAAAATTGCACAAGGTGAACAGAAACACAACTATGGGTTATTTCTCCATTAAGGATTCCACACCAAGGGCAAAATGGGCACTGCTGGCTTTGCCCGAGTTCAGCTTTGTAACTGTGACATGTACTAAATAGCTTTCAAAGGTGTTAAGACTTCCCCTTCTTTACGACCTACCCAGTACACTATCCATGCACAGGACCACACCAGCTTTGAAAATAAAGGTAGGACTGATGGTAACTTAATCTCGATTTTTAAATCAGGTAAAGGGAAACAAGAAAAGTCTCCCTCAGCACTGGAATAGGGAGATTCTGGTACATTATTTTCTTGCTGTTTTGGACACTTTTGGATGTGTTCCTACATTTGTGGTATGGTCTACAGCTACAGCCCACGGACAGCTCCATACTGTGGCACTGACTGTGACATTTCTGAGATTCTCACACGAGTGACTCTTTCAGAGTGGCCTTACTGAAGTGCCCAGTCACTGCTGGAACCAGCTCTGTTCCTCACCAGCCAGACTCTGGGCACCTCTACTAGATGTCGGAGCCCGGTTCCTAGACACTGCATTAATAATGATATTTAGCCAGACAGAAATCCGTAAGAGCTGTTCTGCTCTCCAAGGCCCCATGGAACAGTACCTCTACCATCTCCAATTCCTCTAGCATAGAATCATAGAATGGCCTGGGTTGAAAAAGACCACAGTGATCATTGAGTTTCAACCCCCCTGCTATGTGCAGGGTTGCCAACCACCAGACCAGGCTGCCCAGAGTCACATCCAGCCTGGCCTTGAATGCCTCCAGGGATGGGGCATCCACAGTCTTCTTGGGCAACCTGTTCCAGTGCGTCACCACCCTCTGTGTGAAAAACTTCCTCTTAATATCTAACCTAAACCTCCCCTGTCTTAGTTTAAAACCATTCCCCCTTGTCCTACTGCTATCAACCGATTTAAGCAGTCATTCCCCCTCCTGTTTATACACTTCCTTCATATATTGGAAAGCCACAATGAGGTCCCAGAGCCTTTTCCTCTCCAAACTGAACGGGCTCTGGCTATTCCATATGCACGGCAAAAGGATTCATGTGATATGTGATCACCACTGTCACTGAAATCAAAACAGGAGACCCCTTGATTCCTAGACGTGAAGTGAATGCCATGCCAGAACGATCCAACATGCCACGTCCAGCCATTTTTTGGTGAAAATAGCATCACCTGTAGCCACAGTTCTTGCTTCTCTACCACCTTGTCCATTAATGTCCAGATATTCCTATGGTCACCGTGTGCCTGCTAAGGATTCTCTCTGCTACAGCAGTTTTGCTTCTGGCATACTCCAACAGGTTAAGTCAAACCCTTCAGAGTTCAGCTGGGCTCTGGGGAGTTTGGTTTAACCAGCACACTCATTACTCTGACATAGCACTCAAGTAGCTTTACCATGGCTAATGTTAGCACATGCCTGGTTATTTGTTTTTTCCCCCAAGAAAAAACAAGGAACATACAGGTACATCCAGGGATGCATAAGTCTTTTAGGTATTATTCAGTTGCGAGCGATGGATGGCTTTACATGGCTTTACTTAATGTCATTCATTTGGAATAGGGAAAAACAAAGTCCTGTAAGCTCCTTCTAAATGCTGTGCCTACTAGACTAGAGTACTTCAGCAACTAGAAATTGGAAAAACTAATTCATTTTGTACTATAAAACCACACAGATGCAGAGTTTACTACAAGAGATTAAGATGCCCTAACCCATTTGGGTTGGAAACGGCCTCCAAGAGAAACAGCTGACTATTCTCCTTTCGCTGACAGGGGTGAAAGAGGGTCGGGGTGAAGGTCTGCAAGTTAATGCTTGCTTTGAAGATCAGTGTTGGGCATGGATCAAATCTCTCCCCGGGTAAGCAGAGCAGGAAACTTAAGTACCTCCCATGGAAAATAGAGGGGAGTAAAAGAAGCTTTTGAAATCACTAGCCAAGGATTTGAAGGTTTTCAAAGAAGCATTTACTAAATCAAACAATAGCTTTCTGTTCTGAAATGTCATTTTGGAACTGGATGTATTGTTTTCTTTAATGGAGTGTTTAACTCAGTCATACATTCTGCTGTGACATTCTCCAATATAAACGAAGTCACATTTTTAGCAGGAAAATTTTCTAACTAAATTCTTCACTCAGATCTGCTGAAAAGTGATTTCTGACTACAAAACACTGCATGACATCTACTCACAAATGCGTGTGCACACACGAACACACAGCCACACACAGAGGATCCAGAATTTTCATAGTATCTTCATGGACACATTTCAAGTAATTTTTTTCCCTGATCTCCAAGACAGAACTAGCACTCACACATTTCACTGTGGCCTCGTAGAAACATAAGAGGACCAACCCCAAAGAAGGAAATGGCGGCTCTGCTACCTTTCCTACTGATTTAAGTATTTGCAATTCACTTGCATTTCAACTGCAGCAAATCAGTATATTGCTACTACAGCCAGCACGATCTAAAGGACAATGAGAGGGATGGACAACGGGTAGTCAAGGTGTTTAATGCCTTAGGGCAGGATAATAGGAACAAGCAAGCGTCATAAGAGATCCTACACAAAACTGAAGAGGACTCTTTTTTGCAGACATATTTTCTTTACTGCTTGAGATGAGGGATGGAGAGCATGAAATAGCAACTCCTCCATGGCAAAAAAACAATGGGTTTGTCCAAACATGATTTCCTGGCATCATTTCCTGGTGGCACTGAAACATTATGATAAAACCATTCAGCAATTTGTAAGGTTGAAAGTTTTGCAGAGCTAGCAAATTTCTTCTGAATCGCTGCCTACTGACTCTAATTACACTGCAAGCATATCGCTAACTCCTCAGCATTATGATTCTCAGTATGAATGCTAAGATAAGATCCCGGCTTAGAATTAACAGACTTGTACTGCATTTTAGCACACTAGCAGACTGGGCCAAAAGGGCAAATTTCTGCAAACCACCAACATAAATCACAGCATTTTGACCACAGGTCAATTTATATTGAAAAAACTCGAAGTCATATTTCCTTCAGCATTTATCTGACTTCCTTTAGAGAAAAGGAGATGAAACACCTGCTCATCTCCCTGCCAAAAAAAGACCTGAGGGTACTGGTGGATGGCAGCTGGATGTGAGCCAGCCATGTGCCCTCACAGTCCAAAAAGCCAACCGTACATTGGGCTCCATCAAAAGCAGCATGGCCAGCAGGGTGAGGGAGGTGATCCCACAGTACAGGAATGACACAAACCTGTTGGAGCACATCCAGAGGAGGGCCATGGAAATGATCGAAGGGATGAAACACCTCCCCTACAGGAACAGGCTGAGAGAGCTGGGGCCGTTCAGCCTGGAGAAGAGAAGGCTGTGGGGAGACCTGAGAGCAGCCTTACAGTATCTAAAGGCGAACTACAGGAAAGAAGAGGACAGACTCTTTAGCAGGGTCTGTGGTGACAGAACAAGGGGAAGTGGCTTCAAGCTTAAAGATGGTAGATTTAGGTTGGATATAAGGAAAAAGTCTTTTACAGTGAGGGTGGTGAGGCACTGGAACAGGTTGCCCAGTTTAAGACTCAGATGTTAAATTAAGCCTGTGGAGCCTAATCCTAAATCACGATGAGGTAACTTTCAATGAACAGATAATTCAGTGCCAGGTACTTAACAAAAACTTAAAACCGAGAAAAGCAACTTTCTGCCAATGTCTGTAATGAGTGCTCAATAAAAACATCACTTGTTTTCATCTTAGCTCATGCAGATTCTGTTTCTTTACAGTAAGGCTTGATACTCAAAGCCAACACAGAAGAATCCCAATGCATTTATACTTCATGTTAAGGGGACAGAGCAGCACAACTTAACTCTGAATCCCATACACTGCCCTTTCCTGACTGTGGTCTGTTTGTTCATTTTACTAAAGCACTAATGATATTAAAATTGTCATTTCTTTGTATTATATGAAGCACATAAACTTCACATATATACTCTGCAAGCGCCTTCCTCAAGCTGCATCAGCAGCCACAGCATATCTCAGAGGCTTCCCACGAGCCTGGAGCCTCCTACCAGTGAGCAGAGCTCCGCAGGCCCAGTCCTGCAGTCTGCTTGCCAGGCTTTGGAAAAGTTCCAGCAGAATTCTCAGGAGACTTCAGTTTCATTTGTAATCTTTGTAATCCTACTGTTTACTACCTTAGCAAGAATTTTTATGTGCACACACACGCTCACGTGCACACTTGCACAGCTGCATACAGCCCACAGCTGAAGCAATGGCCAGAGATTTGCAAATGGGCTGCCTCTGACCCTCAGCTCAGCTCCTGCTCACTGTACTCCTCACAGGGACCTGCACAAGGCTGGGAGATGCACTGGGATTTTCCTCATCTTCTGCACCTTTCTTACATCGTTTTCAGGCGTTACATTAAATTAAATGAAAAATCATTGTGCTTTTTATTAAGGTATGTAGTAAGGAGTTTGCAGAGAAGCAGTCCTACAGACTCCAAGGTGCTCTCTGCAGTGTGTGTTTTCTGTGGGTGGTGGAACTATACCCAGTAATGGGGGGTTGCAGCACTGCCCAAATGGAGGCATGCATCCAGTGGTCTGGCCCTACTGCCATCAGTGGCAAGACAGAGGGGAGACACCAAGGGATGCTTTTCCTCCAGTGCAGGGAGCACAGCCTGCAAATCCAAGCACCCAGTCCAAGAGCAAAAACCTCCTGCCTGACTGCAGCACCAGGACACCTCCAGCATATCCCATCTCCCCTTTCACCATCACCTGCTTTACAAAGAAGAGTGTCACAGGGCAGAACAGCCCTGATTTCTCAGCAGAATCTGCTGTCTGCTGGTGCCAGCTTGTGAAGAGGTCACACATTACCACCCCTCAAGCAATGCACCTTGAGATTTCCACCCATGGGCAGGGGCTGCTTGTCAAGGCCAGTGGAGGATCCCACTGTGGAGACAATGCTCATGCTCCACATCAGCTTGGTGCCTGCAGTGAAGCTTGTTTGTCAGTGCTCACATGGTTCAGAGCTCTCTGACAGCTCCCAGTCCACGTTAGTGCCTTCCTCCCAAATGTTGTACAAAACATGGCCATTTTGGCTGCCCGGACTGAGCAAGGGCTCATCTTTGTCACAAATCCCCTTCTACTTCAGTTCCATCTTCATTTTGGCTGCAGGCCTCACTGAAATTATTTTCCAAGGGCACTGCTCTGTAATTCCTTTAACAGCACAGTTGTTCAGGTCTCCTGCAAACCATCTATCTCAGAAAGCTGCGACCTTCCCACGCAGTGGTTGCATTTCTGCCAGCATTCCACCAGCTGGGGCTGAACAAGGGCTGACAAGTTATTCCACTCCCTCAGAGGCCATCTCTTGGAAGCATAAAGGGTAATGGATTTGAAGGAAAGTGTAGTGCTTTCGTGGAAAAAAAATAGGTTCCAAGGAATACATCCTCATTCTACTTCAGAAAGGTTAAAAGCAGGTTTCCACATGCTCAAAAGGCAACAGAAACTTGATGAGAGGTCAGAAATGTTGGTACGCAGCAAAATCTTGTTGATAAGGTATGCAGATGGACTCCATCAATAAACCCCGATGGAGACAGCTGATACCAGGAGACAACCACTGCCCTGGAGCAGCACGAGGCAGCCAGCACAGCCAGAACACATGCAGCCTCCAAAAAGAGAAACCTAATATGTACTCATGAACCAGGACAATTCCCCAGCTCTTTCATCTGCAGCATTAACCAGGTACCTGTGACCCTCCTACCTGCTCAGATAATGGGCGCTGAGGTGTCCCTATTGTAAAGGATTTATTAAGATCACAGCAAGCACATTCTTCCCTGCAGGAAAAAATAGCTTAATCAATTGCAAACCCTCCCGGCAAAGACTCCTATTTAAACGGATCAGAGATATACAAGTTTGTTCTGGTCTGGACAGTGTTTGAAGTTTCTTTTTCAGCTAATGAACAGACTTGTTTATAATGACAGGACAGAGAGAATCCAGTTTTCTAAACAACTGACTTCATGGCACTCCTTTTTCCCATATGTAGCTATGGCTAACTAGCTGTATGGTCTCTGCTCTCTCTTCTGTTTTCACGTGAAATAAAAGGAAAAATCTCCTAAATCAGAAACCTTACTTTTTCAACCAGTCTCCCTAACAAGAAGCAAATAGGAACAGGAGTCTTCTACTAAGTAAAATCAAAACACAAAGAAACATGATTCCAGATCAATCCTCAAACCCAAACAAGGGTTTTCTAACCATGCCAGTCTACCCACCAGCACTGCAAAGTAAAGGTCAGAGAATAGTTCGTTTCTAAACAAAGAGGTCTGTTTCTGTGGAAGAGTCCAGTAAGACATACAATAAGCCACACAAATACCACTGCAGGCTCCTGTCACATCTCCAGGAAGGCATGCGACCCAGAAAGGCACCAAAGCGTTGAGGTAGACCCCACCAAACTTCCCTCTCTCCTGAGGTGGGAAGACCACGCGATGCTGGACTCACCTCGGCACTCCACACTTGGATCACCCCAGAAGAGCTCCTGGCACTCCCGGCAGGTCCGGCCTCCGAAGCCTGGCATGCAATGGCACTGCCCCGTGAACTGCCAGAAACAGGGATACAGTCACCTCAGCATGGTCACCACAGCCCAAAGGTTCTTGTCCTCCACAACCCAGCACCCGTGGCACTCATGGACATCACTAGCAGAGCCAGAGAAGGGACCTTAAAGATCACTGAGTCCAGCTCACTCTCCACAGGCAGCAACACCTCCCCTAGACCAGGTTGCCCAGGGCTCCATCCCACCCGGCCCTGAACACCTCCAGGGATGGGGCACCCACAGCTTCTCTGGGCAGCTGTGCCAGGGCCTCACCGCCCTCTGAATAAAGAATTTCTTCATTATGTCTAATCTAATTCTACATCCTTTAGCTTAAAATCTTTGCCCACTGCCCTGTTTCTATCGGCCCTGGCAAAAAGTCTTTCCCCATCTGTCCCACAGGCCTTCTTTCAGTATTGAAAGATCACAATAATGTCTCCCCAGAGCTTTCTTCTCTCCAGGTTGAAGAACCCCAGCTTTCTCCGCCTCTCCTCACAGGAGAGCTGCCCCAGCCCTCTGACCAAGCTCCCAGTGGTTTTGGGCAGCAGGCTGTGGTGATGGCCAACATGGTGCAGCTACCTACGGTAACCTTATCCCCTATCTCCCTCACATCTCATCCCACAGCTCCTGGCTGCCATGCAAGCAGGACGACCCATGGCTCCGACACCACATGGACCAGCATCTGGTGGACACTCATGGCTCCGTGCAGGCTCCTCACCTCATTGCAGGCCGGCCCAAGGGAGCGGGCAGTGTCACAGTCGCAAGGCTCACAGCCGGTGCCGCTGGCCAGCCTCCAGGTGTTGGGTGCACAGCGGTCGCAGGTCTGCCCCACCACGCCGGGTAGGCAGCGGCACTGCCCAGTGGCTGCCTCACAGCGGCAGTTCTCCGCATCATCGCAGTCCTCCCTCACAGTGCCCAGGTAGTTGCAGACACACTCTGCAAAGAGAAGAGGTGGCAGCTTGGGTGTGTGGCATGGCACCCCGGTGTGCACCCCTATGCACCCCTTAGGTCCCAAGATGGCCACTTCTACAGCCACTGCCCCAGTGCATGCGTTGTGGCTGGAGGCCACAGTAACCCTGTGCAGGCCTCCAGCCTTCCTACTCCTCTCGTCTCCTCCTTTACAAAGGAGGCCCAGGTCTTCCTGGCTCCTATCAGCCTGATGCAAGTCAGATCTGCTCAGAGAAACCAGTGACACACAGAGCAGAGCGGGACCTGTGTGCTGTGCTGGATGGGGAGCAGCAGTAAACTGTCCCCACCCCACTCCTGCTGTGAAGAGGAGCAGGCAGGGCTGTGCTGGGCCACCGGGGGAGCAGAGAGAGCTTCCGAGGCAGGCTCCTGCTAATCAGCCACATCTGCAGGGATCTTTGTGTAAACAAAAGCCAAATCTCACCCGCCAGGGATGATCTGCAGATAAGAGGAAAACAAAGAGCACTAACAAGAGGGCAAGAAACACTCCTCTGTCCAAAGCTCCATCCTTTCAGCACATGCAAAGCTGCCCCTTCTCCCCTTTCTGAACACACAGCTGCACACAAGCCCAGCAGGAGGTAATTCCATTTCCACACCACCCTCCCCCCGCAAAGGTCTCAGGTCAATTATAAAGAGCTCTGGTGGCTGTCGTTGTTTGGTGCATCTCCCCACTCACTTCTGCAGTCCTGCTGCAGGGCACTCCCATAGTAGCCCGGCCTACAGAGATGGCAGTTTTCACCCTCTGTGTGGTACAGGCACTTGACACACATCCCTGTCCTCTTGTCACAGGCTTCAGGATCGGTGCTGTCAATGTTGTTGTTGCACTGGCAGGGCTGGCAGGCGCCGCCGACCTCGTCGGGGCTGCCAAAGAAGCCAGACGCACATTCATCACAGCGACTGCCTGTTTGAACAAGCAGCACGACATGAATTACCATCACCACTCACGAGTGCACAGCCCCGTAAATGGCAATAAGGGCTGCTAGATGGGGAGATGCTCACTGGATTGTGCTCAAGGCACAGTCAGCCTACCTATGTATCCTGGGCTACAGACACACACGACCTGCAGGGTGACCGGGTCCTGGTAACAGCCACTGGCAAACTGGCGTCCACTCTCAGGGCCATCGGGGCAAGGACAGGGGCGGCAGTGGTCACCTGAGCCCAGGATGGGGTCTCCGTAGTAGCCAGCCTCGCACCTGCATGATGGGGTAGACAGCATGCAGGGGACCACAGACAGATGGATGGATAACTTAAGCTCAAACGCTGCAAGAGGGTAAAGAACCCAAGGGTAAATAGACCCTTGCAGTCCTCCTGTTCCACGCATACTCAGAGCAGCTCTCTCATGCCAGACTAAGAGCAGGAGACTCGTGGCAGATGCTTCTACTACAAGAAAGACATTGAGTTCCTGAACATGTCCAGAGAAGGGCAACAGAACTGAAGGGTCTGGAGCAGAGGTCTGATGGGGAGCGGCTGAGGGAACTGGGATGCTTCAAGTCAGCAGAAAAGGAGGCTCAGGGGAGACCTTATTGCTCTCTACAGCTGAAAGGAGACTGTGGTGAGGTGGGGGTCCCAGGTAAAAGCAACAGGATGAGAGGGAATGGTCTCAAGTTGCACCAGGGGAGGTTCAGGTTGGATACTAGGAGACACTTCTTCTCAGAAAGAGTAGTGAGGTGTTAGAACAGGTTGCCCAGGGAGGTGGTGGAGTCACCATTCCCAGAGGTTTTCAAAAAAGGAGTAGATGACTTTAAACTAAGGGGAAACGGCTTTTAAATTGGAAGAGGGTAGATTTAGACTAGATATTAGGATGAAATTCTTTACTGTGAAGATGGTGAGACACTGGAACAAGTTGCCCAGAGAAGTTACAGATGCTCCCACCCTGGAGGCATTCAAGGCCAGGCTGGATGGAGCTATGAGCAGCCTGGCCTAGCGTGGAGTGTCCCTGCTTATAGCTGGGGGGGTTGAAACTAGATGATCTTAAAGGTCCCATCCAACCCAAACCACTGTATGATTATATGAGGCAATTAGGGATGTGTTTTAGTGGGCATGGTGGTGATGGGTTGATAGTTGCACTAGATGATCTTTGGGGTCTTTTCCAATCTTAATGATTATACAATTCTCAGGAGGGTTTCAATGGGGAAAGCCTGGTGCGAGATGGGAAGCCATGGGCAGTGTGGTCCCCCCTCCACTCCTCCTCTGGCATAAAGACTCACTTCCCCCCACACATTCTGCATTTCACAGCAAAGGCACTGCCAGCTGTGACTGCTGTAAAAGGCCAGCCAAGGCCACACTACCTCTCGCAGTTGGGGCCCGCCGTGTGGTCCCGGCAGTGCAGGCACTCCCCGGTGTATGGGCTGCAGTCATCAGCGTGGCCGTTGCAGTGGCAGGGCTGGCAGCTGGGGAAGCCCCAGAATCCAGGCAGGCAGCGGTCACACTGCCGCCCATACACACCGGGGAAGCAGTGGCACTGGCCCGTCTCCGCATCGCAGAATGAGTTGTACGAGCCTCGTAGGTGGCACTCACAAGCTGTAAAGAGAGCAGGAAAGAAGCTGCGTTTTGGTGGCCAGTGCTCTACCATCAGCAGCCCAGCCCAGGGCATGACATCTCACGTACGCCTGCATCCGCTCGGCCCAAATCCGAAGGTGCCGGGTGCACATCTGTTGCACTGTCTTCCAACCACGTTGGGACGGCACTGGCACTGTCCTCCGCTGGGGTCGCACACTGAACTCAGTGAGCCCTGGGGGTCACACTGGCAGGCTGGGCAGAGAAGAGAAGCACCGAGGGCAGTGAGCGTCATGGCGCAGGACACACACCCCACGCCCCCTGTGCACAACTGGAAGCACCATCAAGCTTCCAGGCACAGTCTGCTCTATAAGTAGGTAGTTACGTACACAAGGTGGTCTCATGCAATAACGCAGAAATGCTGAATATGATGTTCTTGCAGACATCTGTCATCGGGGTTTTCACAACGCTCCTGCTGTTTTCCAGACACCGGTATCTCTGGAACGTTTCCCAAGCGCTGTTGGTGACCACGTCTTCACCGGAGCCTCCCACGGTGAATATGTCCAGTGATTTGCAGTAGGGCATGAGGACAAGCTATAGAACAATTTCACAGTGGCACTGTGTCACTTTTTATAAATAACCTCCACCAAAACTGTGAAAATCCCACTTCCCATTATGGTTTTTAGCCCAAAAAACAAGTAGGTAGGCAGAATTCGGAAGGAAAGCAACAGAATGATTATACAGAACTATTACACCCTTTCTGTGGCACAGTTTTCCTATCTATCACAGATCACAGAATGGCCTGGGTTGGAAGGGACCTCAAGGATCATGAAGCTCCAACCCCCCTGCCGGGCAGGGCCACCAACCACCCCATTTACTAGACCAGGTTGCCCAGGGCCTCGTCCAACCTGGCCTTGAATACCTCCAGGGACGGGGCATCCACAACCT
>PPHD01022562.1:0-12799 GCA_002909625.1 Bambusicola thoracicus | reverse complement strand
ATCCAGCCTCTTAGGTTAAAAGTCTGACACTGAGACTATCTTCTTACTGTCTCCAATTCTAAGACTTTTGGCAGATGTTCTAAAGCAAACTGGAAATGAATTGGGGAACAACAAGCAGTAGAATATCAGGTATGTGTTGCCCTGAAGGCAAGTTAGACAAAATGGAGAGTTTCCTTGTTGTGATGTCTTTATGACCCAGTGCAGAACTTGGATGGCACATATTACACAATTGCACCATTTTCACAGCTAAAAGCAAAGTTATTTTCACTTTCTCCTTTCCAGTATGTGCACTGCCCACAGCACTGCTGCAAGTGAACGCAAGCAAGCAGGAAACAATGCATGAGTTAATGGAGAGGGGGCAGATTTTAATATAAAAGCACATTTATTTTGCCAATTTTCACGTGGCCACAATAATTTGATTTATTTCTTTAAATACACTTCTTGCTAAAGAAATACAAAACTGCTAGCATTTCAGGTCAACAATTTCCCTGTATCATTAAAGGCTTGCTTGGGACTCAATTTGCAAAGCCCTTTGTGTGCAAGTTTGTAAGAAGCTAGAGGAAGAAGTTCCAGTCAAGCCAAATATCCCATAAAACTAAAATAATTTGAGAAGGTTATTAGTTGTGCTTGGTTTAAAAAGAAGTGAGTTAAATTCATGCAAAAAATCATGACTTGCATATGCAGATCAAGATGGCACCCTTTCTATAGAAATTAAGCAGTTGCGCAGCAAGACAAATCTGTGTGATTAAATAAAAATACAGTACAAGGATTTTGAAAAATGTTATATAATTAGAAAATGTGAGAATGTTGAAACTATCAGCAGTAATTAAAGAATAATTACATTGTTCACTGACTAAGCTTACAGCTTGTGCCTTATTTAAACTTGTTTTATTCTAAACAAAACTTCATAAAGATCTGAACTGAAACAGAGCATAAAAACACAAAGAAAATTATTTGTTTTTCAGACTCAAAAGAAATACACGTCTATGGCTGGACCATATGCAGCTCCAGCTTCCTAGATCTGACATCTCAGGTACATATCTTTCTCCTGTAACTAACTGTCAGAAAGAGTAAGCAAGGAAATTAAAAAATTAAAACCAGTTTGGATTTGAAAGTGAAAGTTGTTACTGCTCATAAAAAAAATCCACACAGAATATTTACAAAACCATTTCTACTTGCATCCTACTTTGCTGAGTAAAACACAGTTTACATGTTACCTTTGGTTGCTTTCTTTTTAATACACAACAGATAAGCCTTTTGAATACCATAGATTTTTTTCATTGCTATCATTCTGTAGTCAGACTGTGGAACAGATCTGAGAACACACCGATATAAATCCAGCAAATGTACTGGCAAAAACACAACTGGGATAAATCATTGCAGCCCCACTTCTGGTCAGAATGGTAGACATAGGTTGACACAAAGTCAAGGCGGAAACAGCTGCAATCACATTTTACATGGGTTAACCTAATGAAGTCTCTTTGTGTATCTACCGAGGACATTCAGCCTTTGGAAGTCACACAGTGTCATGCACATACTGAGCCCTAGCTGAACTGTAAAAACCAAGCTGAGTCACAGAATATAGAAAACAGTCCAATATGCTGAAATGGAGATACTAAGAAGTCGATCGCCCTTGGATTGTGAGTGAAAACGTTTATAAATAAATGAAATTAGTGACAAATGGGATTAATCCACGAGAACACTAACAAGGAAGTTGAGTACTTCAAGGAAGTAAACGGCTCATTCTCTGTGTAAAGGAAAGGCTGTGTAATACAAGGTCCAGTAGTCTCTTCTACCTTTGATGTTTACTTAGGATCATCCCAGTGAAAGCCCCCATGTTATTTGTGTCCCCCTTACCACAAGGTGGCACATATGTACTCTGCATGGCGTTTAGCTGCCTCTGCACAGCATTCCCACTAATTTCTAGAGAAGTAACTGTAATCCATTTCTGTAGAGCCACATGTGTGGCAAGGGAAGCAAAGCAGGTAATGAAAAACTGCATTATTATGTCAAGTACAGACAACTAAATAATTCTTGATTCATGAATTCCAAACTTTCCTTCTTACTATTATCTACAGAATGGTTTGAGATGTATTCTCAGTAACAGTGCAAAAGCTAAACAAGATAAAGAGGTATTTTAAAGCCTGGCTTCTGTAAGTTTTAAAAATAGATTCATCAGAACCACAGCAGGTTTTACAGGTGAAATGGAACACAGACTTTGGGAAGCAGACTGATGCTAGAGACAGGTACAAACACATAAGCAGAAAGCCATGGACATTTACCCATTACTCCTATTCTTGGGACTGGAAGTCTGCTGGCCATCCACTGGCTGGTGCATGAGTTTTACTTGTATTGCTACAACTTTTCCTTCTCACGTTGCAAGTCTCAGGAACTAGTAACCACCTATGCTAAGAAAGACTGATCCCTAGTAGCACTTTTCCCTTCATGTTGATAAAGATTGTGTTTTGAATGTCAGTCTTTAAAACATCCAAATATGCATTTTCATTTTCCCCCAGTGGAAGATCAAGTCAAATCTCAGTGGGTTTTCTTGTTTGTTTGCAGTGGCCCCTCTTTTCAGGTCTATCATATAAAAACAGGCAGCACAATCTATAACGGCCACAGTATACTCTCTCCACAGTATGTAATGAACACACGTTTTGTTTGTCCATCAGAAATGCAATAAGCAGAGTATGAATGCACTGAGCTGCAGAAAAGATCTGAAAGAAAACTGAAATAAGTGTGTACGTCTAAAAGAGAGGAGAAATTTTTTTTAAGACAGAAAAATACTGACCTAAACCAAAGCCCAGAAACACTAACTAGCACGCAAAGCAGTTCCATCCACACATCATGGGATCTGTGTTTTTAGAAAGTAGATTCTTGGAGATTTGAAGTATAAACTATGTACATAGCTCCCTCTGATGACCATTGGACACGGTACAATGCAAGCCTCCTTTTATTTTTGTTCGTGCATTCAACTGACAGCTGACTGGTTAAATTCTAATTGCTTCCAAGTGAGGTCAGCAAAGGTATTTATCGAAAAGGACTGAACAACAGGCTCTACACACACATGCACGCACACTCATAAGCACACATCTCTCCAGCGTGTTGATTTATGGAAACAATTATTATTTTGGTGGAGTCTTTCTGAGCTGAGAAAGTTTGTAGCTGCAGTGGTGTGTCTCATGTTGCAAAAAGCAGACAACAGAAATGGAATACTTGGGTATCCAGCTCTTATCAACAGGAACAAGTAAGTTATCTGTCCTTTACGAGAACGTTTAACAGTTTCTAACAGTTAATAAGCTTTATCTTCGTTTGTATATGCTAGATGCTAAAAAGCATTAAGAAAACTGATCGTATTGATAAACTAAAAAAAGTAGGAATAAAAACACAGGCTAAGACTGAAGTCTGTCTTGAAATTTAAACTAGGGAAATGTTACCTGATAACTGTGTTAATAGCAAAGATATATGCATGAAGTAATCAGCAGAATTTTACCATGCATGAGAAAGTATATCTACTGTATTAGTAGGGGATTTTTGGAAGGACTTAAGAGTGAAGATAGAACAATGTTTACAATCAGTTTAAATGTCTGTTTATGTAATAAATAAGTTATGTGAAAGATATCTATTGTATATACATTTGCATATTTGTAAGAGTCAGTTTAGCATGTCATACGTTTATGTAAAGTACTTTTCAGTAGCATAATGTATCCTTGCACGTCTGTAACAACTGAGCATAAAGACTTACACATGCACCTTTTCTCACAGATCTTTTACTTTCAGTGCAAGCAGCAAATTCAAGTAGTACAGAAGGTTACAACAACAAAGGTTTTTATAACTTGTGTCTTTAAAGGATATTCTGACTGAAGAGATATTTAAGAAGCTCTTCTGTTTCGCCATTAACTATTAAGGAATAACGATCAGAATTCTAGAAGAGGGAACAATCTCATTTAAATGAATCTGTAACTCGTAAAGACAGAAGGCAGGTCGGTGACCTAAGAGCAACAGTCTACTTGAGATTTAATTTTCATTATGTTGTTCATGAACACCCAGAACACTGCACTATAATGCACAAATGGATACTGACATGGATCCTGCCAATTTTGCTCTACAGATCATACTTTTACATTATCTTTCTAATGGGCACTATATCTTTAGCTTGCAATGACATGACTCCAGAGCAAATGGCTACAAATGTGAACTGTTCCAGCCCTGAGCGACATACCAGAAGCTATGATTATATGGAAGGGGGGGATGTAAGAGTGAGAAGACTTTTCTGTCGAACTCAGTGGTATATGAGGATTGATAAGCGAGGCAAAGTAAAAGGGACGAGAGAAGCAAACAACAACTACAGTAAGTAGTATCTTTGCTTTTCCTATTTGACTTCTAAGTTTTTAAGAATTTACACGCCATTGTTTCTCTATTCTTGATTTATAGTAATTTCAAAAGAATTTTGTACAGCGTACTGACCATTGTATAAGAAGAGTTTGCCAATTAATCCTACAGCAGGACATTTGTTATTGATTTTGAAATGCGTCATTTTAAATACTACATGGTAGATCTGCTAATGTATTAGTTACAGCTGGTAACTATTAGCAAACAGAGAGCCTATTTTAACAAGTGAATTAAGATTGTAAGTATGAAAATGTATAACCACAAACTCTGCTCATAAAATACTTATGAAACATTAACCTTTGCTTATACAAACTACTAAAAAGTTTGGTATGTTTGAGTTAACAATTAAAATATATGCAATACTAGAAAGTTCAATGGAAAGAATTATGTAAACTGTCTTGCAAAATCTTTCAGAGAGCTTGCCAAGCCAGGGATCAAATCTATTATAGTTTCTGCAGTTCATTATTACAATGATCATGATGATGAAAAAATATTCTCTCCTCTTTCTTCCAAAAAGATGACTCATCTAGAGAGAATGGACATATAATATTTTGCAAAGCTGTGGCAGATACAACTTTTGAACTGGCAAAAGAATTGCTGTACTAATGTATATTTTTCACACATATCCTATATATTTCCCAGTAACAGCTACTGATGACATCGATTTTACAATCACTATTTTTCATATCTTGGCTTTCATGTTATTATATGGATGGCATACATAAACATGACATCTAATTAAGAAAGCAATGTCTTAATTTACAACAATAAAACACATAGGATTATATTGCATATTTCAAAATAAAATTAAAAGATAGAGACATGTTAGTCTGATGTGTATAGTCATCTGAAAGATCAAATTTCTTTCCAATGATGCTATTAAATACAGTTACCTAATATATATAACCTAATATAGCTTGCACATACCATTGTAGTTTTTATAAAAGCAGCAGCAAAATAAAAACACCCAAGAATTAAACCCCCAAACTTTAAGAATTGTTAGCATGACATCTTTCAACTGAAGTTGACAACTTATTTTCTATAAAAACAGCACTTTTCAATGCTGAGCACCTAGATAGTGGGCTTTATAATCTATTTATTTATTTCATGACTGCATTAATTACTTGTCAACTTGAGCATCTAAAGCTTCATTGAGTAATGTTACCATTGCTTTTAAATTTTGTTTCCATATGTCTCATTTCTTCCTGTTCTATTATGTAGTGAATAGCTATATTGCTCTGAAAGACAACACATGGCCAGCAGCCAAATAAATTAATTGGTCCATATTCAAGAAGACTCCCATTGAGTTTCAGCAGGACATTGTTACAGTAGAGATCCATAGTGCTAGTTTGGATGTGAAATGTAGCTCACATAAAAATATCTGGAAAAACTATTAGTAGTGGTTGGAACAGTTTCTTCTGATTTTTGCAGAGAAGGAAATATCGGCTGCATCCATGTTTTGTTCTGTGTTTATTTACAAACAAGTACTTAACATATGGCAGCATATAGAGCTCAGTAGTTATGTAAATTAGCTTTTTGTATTTCCACACTGCTTAACTAAGAACTCTATTAGTAATTTAGCATTATTCCAAATTCAAGTAAGGTTCCTCCATTATCTGCAGGATTCCATGCTGCTGAAGCACACTAGTGATATCCTGAAATGTTCTGTAGTAAAACCAGCAGATGATACCAGATCACCACGTGTTAAAGGCAAACCATTTTCCTGTAGAGTTTCCTAAGCACTTTATGAAGATTCACTGATGGTAATAAACAGCTACAAATTATAGAAACACATCCTTGAGTTATTATACCCTTACCTTTATATGTAAAGAACACTGAACTCTTTCTGGTAAATGTAATGAGCATCCAAAGAAAAACAATCAACACTTGAAAGGTTTATCTGTTAACTGAGAGTCACTGTGATGAAATGTCATCAATAAACTTAACTAAAGTATATGGGAAGTTTCTCACCATCTTAAACTTGGTTCCCTCTCCATATTTCAGCTATTGTACAGTAGGAAATAATATCTGAGTGTATCTGTTAGATAAATAGAACAAGGAAATATAGACAAAGTGAAACAGAAAAATAGGAGCACTGAATTTCTCAGAAACTCAAAAATGTAGCCTTGTTTGTTTGTTTTGCCAAATACTCTCATCAACAGTAGGAAGCCTTTCTGAAGATGTGTTTATGGCTCTACACCAAAATACGCTTAGAGAAAATGATGGGAGAGGGAGGGGGCGAAAGAAGACAACCTGAACTACTCTGCTTTCCCTAAGCAACTGTTTTGTTTGGTTAACATCAGCAGACTAAACTGGCTATTTTTAGCCAGGATTTCTGAAAAGCATCATTTAAAAATTGTATCTACTAATACTACTCATACTAAGATGGATTATTCTGTGTGTTCAAACATTCCTGCTCTATGAACTCCAGTTCTGGAAGTTTTAAGTTAGTAAAATGTAAATCAAACCTGTTTCTTACGATGGAATCCCAGAACAGTTACAGCCAAATCAATCAACAGGTATGAAGAACTGCTCTGAGAAGCATCTTCTAATTTTATCCTAATATATCCACTAACATATTCTCTCTCCACTGAATCATTACTAGCAAGGACTACTAAAATGAAAATTAAAAAAAATAAAAAATTCAACCATTAAAGAAACTTCATTGACAGTCTTGCAGAGTCAATGACTTGTTTTCAGCCCATGAATTGTGAAGCATGAACACAGTGAAGATCAATCTTCACAATTAGAAATGACTGTAGAATAACTTCATCATTCTACATGATAACTTGGGCAAGTTTCATTGGCCAAAAATCACTGGCCAAAATTCATACCGCTTTTCTCAGTCAAGACTACAAACGTAAGAATGCAAACATGGTGAGGAATTAGGGTTTCAAATTTCTCAAGTAACTTACAGAATAAATATGCACCACATATACAAAATGCACATTCTATAAAAGTAACAGCTGAAAAAAAATTCTTAAGATGTTAATTTAAAAGCTGTTGCATTAAGTGTGAATGGATTGAAATTCCATTACATAACACTGGACGAAATCTCGACTCGTAAGTGCAATTAAACCGTATTCATCATTCACTTGTTTCAAATTGCATTAGAAGTTAATTGCTTAGTTCAAGAAAAGCGTGCACTGTATCAGTGAAAGCAAACTGATGAATCCCTGCTTATAACAGTAATGACCTTCTTATGTATCCAAAGAACATTATTCTGTGTATGTTTCAGAAAGCAGAGGAGCATTCTGGTAGACACAAAACGGGTATCTCAAAAGTAAAATAAGCAAATAACAAAAGAGTAAACTAAGTAAATTTTTACTAAGTGGAGGAAATCACTTTGCACTCCACAGAAACAGCTCTGCTTTCAGACTGAAAACTTAAACAGAGTGAGAAGTGTCACACACTGACAAAACTAAAGCAAGAATTAGAAAGCAGCCAAAAGATGAGACCATCCAGAAAAATCTGTCATCATTTCTCTCTGACAATCACTAATTATACTTTGCCCAAGCATCAACCATTGGCTTTATGTCTTGTTCACATAAAACAATCTAAGTAGGCACACAAAACAGACCTTCAGAATTAATGACTGAAACAAGTGAGTGATGGAGCAGATCACAGAGATAACACAGCATTTTGTTAACTCTTCAACTTCGACAGAAAATAACTCTCCCCTAAATACTACTTAGTTTTTAATTCAGGTTTTTGTCTATGAATTTCATGAGATTTTATTTTTGTTCAGAAAAAAGGAAAGCAAAAAATCAGAGTTCATACTGACACTATCCAAGAGGATTTAAAACTACAACTGGATGATGCTTTAGGACTTTCCACGCTCTGTTGCCTTTGGAATCTCATTTTAAAGACTTCAAAGGGCCTCTTAGTTACAAGAAAAGCCTTCCCGGAACCTGAATCCTAACATGTCTGATCCTATCATATTCCATGTGGACTCTAAACCCAGAAAGTGTCTGTTTCCTCCTCTTTTCAGTGGGTAAAGAGGACCAAAAACATAAGGAGAAAATAAAAAAAAAAAGAAGAACGGTATCTTAGTGATATCTAGGCATGAAATGGCTGCAATCTTGATTCAAAATTTTATCCTAAGATAAACTTCTATTGGAAAACTATTTCTATTTTGATCAAAATCCAACATCTCATAATGTTCAGCAGAATTAAATGAAGTCTAACTTAGTTTTGTGTACATGTAATCTGTTGACAAAATAAACCTTATCTGCATCTCAATGATTAAACATTCAAATTTGCCTAGAAATCAAAAGTATTTCCAATAGTACTTTATATATGCTTCTTGTGCAAAATCAGGTATTGGTATGCATACTGTTTTCACATCAAATTTTATTTCTGTTGTTTATATACACATTAAAGAAAGGAGAAGATTGAGTATTTGAAAATTGAATCCTTGAAGGCAGATATTAATGTACCGGATTCATTTGAGGGTTATTGTGCTCCACCCATGCAGAATGCCTGTCTTTGCAACTGCATTCTTGATTTTTCAAGAGTTTGTTGATTCAATCAATATGTTGACCTAAGTAGAAAACAAACCCTCACTCATGTGAAAGTGATTTTGCTTCACGTTAGTACACTGCTGATCTTTTCAATTACTATAACAGAAAGAGATTTCATTCAAATACCGATTTATGTATATCCTCTAGAAATAGCCTACAGTGCAAGTATGATGTTCTCTCTAACGGGGTATTAATTGGATCAAAATACAGAAGATTTCTCTAGATCTTCCCAACCTCCAGCTCTTTGTCCAGTACTAGTAATAATTACTGACCCTGAAGTTCAAACCTGTGATAGAGAGTCTGCCTATACTTTTACCCATACCTTATTAAAAATGACATGTTTTAGCAAAGATGCAGTTAACAGAAACATCTGAGATATATCTGTCCTCCAGTTCCTACTGACTTTTTGCTAACAGTGCCCTCTGGGAGAAGAAAGGAGTAAAAAGAAGGGAGTTAAGTCCTGAACCACTGCAGCAAGATTCTTAAGAGCTTACCTATCAGTGCTCAGATCTAAGTTCAACTGAAACACTATGACAGGGGTTCCAAAAAATACAATTAAAAAAGCCTTTATTACTACTGAATTTACCTCTTGAATCTTCATTATCTTGTCCATACTGTAGCATTTACCACAGAAAAAATAGTAGCAGTTTATATTCACTGTTTTCCCACTCTCTGAACACAAGGTGATTGCATATGTTCTGTAAAGAGCTCTGGGCTCAGGTGTAGTCAACAGCCTCAGGAGCTCACGTATACCAACAAGGCTGCGCCTATCTGTGTGCTTCAAAACCAGGGGATGAGCTAAGAGAAACGTGAACAGTGGAAAACAGGCTGAGCCTACATCTGTTGTGCTTGAACTGATTCATTTGACTTGATATCTTTATAATTCAGCTGTGACTGCAGAGTTTTTCTGAATCACTCAATACAGAGACTTATCAGAAGTGTGCAGTGTCCCTTTTTAAAGGAGCCATCAATCAAACCCAGCAGCTTACTTCAGAAGTAGTTTACAGATAAATTGAAAATGATAAAATGCATTCCTTCTAGCTCACAACTTTTCCTCCATTATTTATGATTTCTCAATGGAAATGAAAAAAAAAAATGCAATAATCAGTGATGCATCACTAAGCATGTTAATTATCCATCCTGTAGAATATTTCCTAAAGTGGCCCTGACCTGAGACTCGAGAGACTTGAGGCTAATCCAAGATTTTAAGCAACTTGCCCATAGACTCTGGGAAAATTCTTCTAACTCTCCAGGCCTCTACACACAAAAAATAAAATAATTCAACTATGTGTAAAAGAGCTTTAAAAAAAAAAAAAATTAATGAAAAAACTTCCAAACCTGCAAAAATATTGTGTTAACATTATAGACAATAAATACGTTTATAATAAAATACGTATTCTTAGAATAGAAACTAGAATAACCAAACTCAGCAGCTAGACAGGGAAACAGAACTCAAATCTTCATAAAGCAATTTTGTATATCAGTAAATAGAATTTGGTAGAAAACTTAATTTGTTATACCACATCGGCAACGTGAAACAAAAATCCAGACATCTCCTTTCACAGCTTTCAGCTTTCTGTATTGTTTGAGTATTTGAATGTGATTTTTTAGATTCTGAGGATCCTAGAATGCTGTGCAGAGTTGTTTCTTCCCCTGTATTTTCCTTAAAACTCAGAAAGATCAAGACATCCTAAAGCATGCAATTATACTTCTCCACACTGCAAGACATACCAACTAGTCATATATTTTGGAACACTTTCTTCATTAAAATTGAATAAGTTCAGGCCAGCGAAGGCTGTTACACTCCTTGGGTGGCACAATGGTTTCATTGCATAATTGACTGCCTATGACTATATTTGGCAACAGTATTTCAATTGTTTTTTTTTTGACCTCTGACTTTATTTTTAATTTTTAATTCTGGATATGAGCTGATGGAAAGGTCACGTTAGCCTCCTGGTGTACGTAATTTAGAAACATTATTAAGAAGAAGTTAACAGTGAAAATTCCTATGTCAATAACAAAGGTTAACAATCATAGCAATGAACTGTCACACTTCAAAACTTTCATAACACATGACATCATTTATACAGATGGAAATTTTTTTTTTTGTAACAATTGGTGTTGAAAAGTTGGAAATGGACATTCACAGATGTGGCCCACAACTTTATGCAAACACATAAAAAAGCAATAAAAATACCAATGCAATCAATACACTTCCTTAGCTATCTTTTAGCTTTTGAAACAACAAATGAGATGAGGATTAAATAATAATGGATTTTGTTTACAGCATTCACATGCTGCCTCTGCCATGAAACTAGTGCCTGAATACTTCATCAACAGAAGACTAGAATCTTTTAAGATAGCTGAAATAGTCAAACTGACAAGTATATCCCAGTCAACAATAGCAGAGCTATGTGTATTTGTTCCAAGTGAGCACTTGCTCTTTTGATTTTATAGTGGGAATCTGACAATTCAAACTAAAAACAACAGGCTGAAATGATTAAAAAAAATCCAGATATTCCATTTTAAAACCAGCATTTTAGATCTGAATGTCATCCTTCATATTTACCTACAGACAGAATGCTGATAGATGAATACAAAACTAAATGGAAACACAGATAAGAGATCTATTTCATAGAACCTACTACCAAAATAACTTCTGAAACAGGGAAAATAATAAACACCACTCAACTCCACCACTTCAATTACAATATTCTGTAAAAACCCCTATTACCTATGAGGTGGTTTGTGTTTTTTGGAGGAGTCTCAGTGTTCTTAGCAGTACTGCTTCTAAAGTTTAATAGTACGTATGTCATGTTCTACTTCTGTTTTTGGTAAGATGGTTTGCTTTCATCTGAATGTGTTAATAGACACTGGGAGGTGCTATAGACTATAAAAAGAAGCTGATCAGACTTGTCCTTAGTCATTTTGTTACCAGCAATTTTGGTATTTGTTTAAGTAGAAAGTCTGCTCAAATAAAACCAACCATGCTAACAAGACCATATGTTCCTTAACAACCTGTTCTAATTTTGTAACTTCTTACTGTGACCTTTAAATGTCAAGTGTGTTTTCATATTTCAATCAGAAGTGGCTGTTCAGAGTAAATACACAGATTTATCTTTGTTAAGGACAGATTATGTGTTCACCCATAATCTAGAGCTAGGATCTTACAGTCAACAGGAAATTTTGAGAAGGTTGCACGTGCATCTGTGCTGGGCTGAAATCCCAGGGCTGCACAGGTGCCACAATTCTGTGGATTGTTTGGATGCACAGCTGCAAGCAATATGGTGGTGAATGTGAGGTTCCATATGCTTGTCAGGAATGCATAAATACCCACTATGGGTACTTTCTGACTTCTTGAATAACACTTGCAGCACTGCAGGATGATGTTAGATTCACATTTAAGTGGTCTACATTAACTCTAGTGGGGACAATATACAGGCTTTCCAGCCTGGGAGAAAACGTGGGTGTAGCTAACAAGGAAAGAAGGCAGTGCAGAGCAGGAAAGGAACCAATTTGCTACTCATATAGTTTCTGCAGCAAAGATTTTCCGAAAACAGCAGTTGTATCACCTGATAGAAACTTGCAAGGAAAATGGAAAAAAAAAAAACCTGAATCCCAAAGCCTGCAGCCACTACCAATACAACTGCAAACTGCAGCTTTCACCAACAAAATTCTACTGTGCTACTGTATTTCCATTGGATAGCCTAGGCATCTTAGGGGCTGCATGGTGAAACACAGATATCCAAGCAGTTGAGTACATATTGGTGAGATTTTACAGGGATTTAGGAAAACAGGTCAGTAAATCCAGCAAATAATGATTCAAGCAGTGAGATATGCCAGTTAGAGCCACCTTGGAAAAAAAAAAAAAAAAAAAAAAAAAA
>PPHD01022561.1:0-12800 GCA_002909625.1 Bambusicola thoracicus | reverse complement strand
CTTGTATGTTCTGCCAAGTCAGTGGTTCCTGGCCGTGTCTCCTTCATTAGCCTTGAACACCTTGCAGGTTGTAACGTCAAAGCTGCATTTAGTCATCTTTCACATTACATATTTTCCTGCCTTACCAGTTGCATGTAGCAGGAAGACATCTTTGTTCTATGATAATGCCTCTATGTAAGTGTTGTGATGAAGTTCAGAAATTCAAGAAGACCTAAGTGCCAGTTTTTGAGAGCTTTCATGCACAAAGATAGGTGGTAAAATATTTGTGCTTTTCTCATTCAGAACTCGTTAAGTGCTACCTATTATTCATAGTTACTCAAAAAAAGTAACTGAAGAGCACCTTCCTTTTACTACTGCCCTAGCAATAAATATTACTTAAGTTATCAAAGACTTTTATATATTGATGTAGACCCTTTCCATTGATGTTCTGTATTATGCCATTTGAATAGAATTTTTAATGGTTTGCTTGCAATTTTAGAACTGTACTGAAATATATTTCTATATAAAGGTCTATAACTTTAGAGAACTCTAGTCCCCCTATAGACATATAACCCTATTTTGGAATTTATATGTTCAAAAGTAGACACAAATAGTGAAATGCAGCATGTATTTTTTCAATTAATTTTACAAATGACATTAGGAGGAAGGAGGAAGATGTCCAGACACTAGTAAGTTCTCCCTCATCTGTAAAATCATGTCAATTATTTTGAAGAACAAACCAGATCAAATCATTCTATTTTATGTTTTGAAAGCTAACATTAGTTCAAATACTAAGCAATAAAATCTCTTCATGAATGCCACAGTTCCAAAAGGGATGTATTTATAGGCTCCACACCACTGTCTCCATGGAAAGGCCTAATGTCAGCAACCTCACTAAAAACATCTTACATATTGACTGGCAGTAGATAAATCCAACAAGGCTGAACTAACAGTACGCTCTATGACTTATGAGAAGAATGACATCCTTCTATCTGTCACAGAGTAAAATTGTCTCAAAAAGCAGTCAACTGTATTTGAACTGATCTTTAAGGTCCCTTCCAACCTTAGTCATTCTGTATGATTATATGATTGTATTTTAAAGTGCTAGTGTTTGAGCAGGAATCTTAGGAAGACTACCAAGCCAACCTCCAAGTGATGCATAGTAAATTGGGTCAGAATGCGCACAAAGCTACGTCCTGCCATCAGCAATGTTTATTTCTGATTTAAAATAGTGGGTTTTATACCAGAAGTCGGAGTAAACATACTTTGTTTCCTAAAGGACTTAATCAGCCTGGGTGCTGCTCTGGTTTGCATAAGTGTAATTGTCTCAGTGTCTAGAATGGAGTTCTGAGGACTGAAAATACTTGAACAAGACGTATTTCACTGTTCCATGCATGTAACACTCCAAAGGTAATGGTTCCTGGAACCCTTCAAAACACAGATTGTTACAGCTGATTTGAAGATTAGCTTGGAAAAAAACTCATGTTTTGAAAGTAAATAAAATTTGAGTTTATAAAAATGTGTGTTTCCAGCACACATGGAAGTGAAAGAGAAGTCTAATCCCTTGTGAAACGTGTGACCCCAACATTTCTTCTATGTCTTTGTTTTCTTCTATATTGTCCTGTCCCACAAACCTTATTCTTCCTGTCTTAAACAGTTTTATTTATCCACTATCATATTACTTTCTCTATTTTCTCCCCCTACTATTTCTGATGGTATTTACTTTCTTTTTGTTTGCGTCCCTTGTCTCACTTATTTGCCTCTATGTAGCCTCAATCCTATTGGCATTCTCTTTGACCATCAGAAAGAAAGATGAGGAAAAACTGTAGTTGGTGGTGGAACATGTCGTGTTTTCATGTTCATGGCATAGTGGAGTTCTGGTCTACTAGTTGATTCACCAACACAACTTCAAGAAGTAGCAGCAGAAGGAAAAATATGGGAGAAAAAAACAACAAAACAAAAACAGACAAATAAACTCTTTTAAAACACCTATGATCATTAGCATCTTGATCTTTCTGGATTTTTTCCATAATATTTCCTGTATTGCTGTTTTTGTCATTCTTTTGGTATTTCAGCTATTCTTTATAAACTAATCTCTTAAGATATGACCATACATATGATTATGTTCATACAGCACATAGCAGACCTCATACTATTAGAAAAAATGAAAAGAGTAATTGTTTTCTACAAAACGTTACCTGTGGTTTTCATTTTGTTTTTTGAGCTATGTATACTTTTCATAATATCTATAATCATATGTATGTTTAAATAAGTTGACATCAGCTGCTTAATTTGCAATGTAACCAAAAGTGATCCTTCAAAAAGTCAAATTGTGAGACAGTATACAATATCCTATAAGATTATTATTCATTGCATGATATACTATGTCTTGAAATGTCCCTTGTGCCACATCCCACATTTCAGTTTTGAAAAAATGAAGAGCAACTGGGCAGCTTCCTCACAGAAGTCATACCAATACAGTAAAGACTAAGCATGTAATACCTAATAAGGTGTTGTTTATCCTTTTATTTAACTTATCCTATCACTTTTAGTGAGTTTTGCGATAATCAACATTATTTTTATTTGCAAATTATTTTTACTCATTTCTAAATAAGTGAGGATTTTAGTTGGATAAACATATTGTCTTTATGGCTAAGAAATGACACTGTATGTAGAGCAGAATACAGGACCTTAAGACTGGAAGAGACGTCCTAAGTCAGTAGGTCCAGTTCCTTGCTATTACAGGAAACTGTGTCATATAATCCCTTCCAGAAACTGTTCAAGCTCCATCTTAATGGTAGTTTGATATGTTTACCCCCTACTTCTGTTGCAAATCTGTTCCAGAATTTCATTGTTCTTGTAGTTAGAAACCTTCTTCTAATTTCCCAGCTAAATTTATTCAACAATCCATTTGTTTTTGTGCCAGTATTTGTCCTCTGGTTTAAATAGCTCTTCTCCCCCCCGCAGTGTTTACCCCCTGATATATTTATAGACAGTAATCATATCCCCTCTCAGCCTCCCTTTTGCTAGTCCAAACAAAAATCTTTTAGTCTCCTCTTGCTCAACAGATCTTCATTCTCCCACTAGTCTTTGCCCCTCTCCCAATCAAAACTAATCTGTCTGAAACATGGGTTTAAATGTTCATAAAGTTGCATTTTAAATGGAAGTAGTACATTGTACAATACAGTAATATTTCCAGATCTCCAGAAAATATCTCAGTGTTGGGTGTGTACTTGCCTTTTTGCACAACTACGTTAGGTAACCATCATCTAGTCTAGTAACACCTATGTTTTTTTCTACCCTGCTCATTTGTTGGGAAAGTTCACAGTTAACAGCAAAGTTTTTATTATTCTCCAGGTGTGTGACCTTGCATTTTGCGTTGTGGTAGTTTTTGTTTCCATCAGTTCAGTCATCAAGGTCTTTCATTGTTTTTCCACGTCATCCCTCTGCAGTTCCATAGTTGCCTAACTCTGTGAAACCAGCCAATGCAATGAGCTTGTTTTTCCTTCCTTAACCAAACAGTAAGATCAATCCCAAGAATAAATATTCTAGCAGACACTCTCTAGTCTGACACTCTGCTGTTCAGTACTACCTGCTGAATTTCCTTCATTCTATAGGCTAAAGGCAAATGCTGTCCCTCCCACCTTTGTGCTTCTGGATGTGTAGCAAAGCAGTCTTTTTTTTTTTTTTTTTTTTTTTTTTCCCATTTAAAACGGTCTATTTAGTCTCAACTATGCCTTTTGAAGTAACAGTAAGGCTTTTCAATTTCAAACCTCTGACCTCCTCAGACCAGTTGACTTGATTATCTAGGTCCCTTAGTTTACCAAAATTTGCCTTACGAAACTGAGAGGCTTAGATGCAGACTTGCTTTTGTTTACTTTTCATTAATTTTACACTATATCAATTTCAGGATAATCTACAACTTGCTTTTTTGTACCGTCCTCAAACTATAAGTCCATCCAACTCTTAAATAGCACCATTCCATGTTGGTTTAGTGGCATTTTGCTGAGAAAAGCTGCTAGTCTGACATTCAGCTATATTTGGGATCCTGCTGTCGTGATGAGTAACATTTATTCTCCAACCTACTAAACCAGTCAGGGACAAAACAATGTGAATAGCTTTTTCCCACCTTAGTAAGTTGAAATGAGTTCTATGCCAGGCAGGTACCAAAGCGTTAAGAGGGGCAGCACAGAAGGCAATGCAGCCTGAAGAAGGTGAGGTTACTGCATTTCTGCAAGAGGAGTTGTTACATGACCCCAGTCTCTCATCTTACCACCACCTAACTTTGGAGTGGCGTCTATGTATGTATAGGCATCTATAAAGAAAATTATTTTCTCTTTCTAAATCCAATTTCATTCTAGGTTTCCATGAGTGGAGCTCAAATATTATTTGATGACAATTATAAATCAAGTACTGGATTTGGTAAATCAGACTTTTAAATAAAAGTCTCCTCCTAAATGAGTGCTTTCTACAAGCAGGGTGAAGGTCTCCTGTGGTATCTGTAAGAGCAGTATTGAAAGAGGAGATGTCAGTACATAGGAACCTTCAACTCTGTTTCTTCTCATTAGATCTAGCATTACTTTTCCTTTATTTTCCTGTCATTTGTAAAACTAAGGAGCTTGAGTGAGATCAGGCTTCATGAGTCTTAGCCTGCGGCTTTACCAGGCAAGTTGCTGCATGATAAAGCTGTTGCCAGAAGTAGCAGTCTTGTTCTGTCCCCTGTGTCTGGCTATGCATTTTTGTCACCTTTCTATGCAGACACAAATACTCATGTGGCTAAAAATTGTCCAATTTTCAGTGGAATGTGCACGTTGATCTACCCTAATGTGCAACCAGGCAAGTGATACTGCCAGGTAAGACAGTGCCTATCCCATCCATGAAACTGCACAGCTAGCCTGTGCAAATCAGAGGGGTGCTACATATGAGAAAAGGAATGAGTAGTCTTCGACTAGTGATCTGGCTTCTATTTTATCTCAGCAGGACCCACAGTTAAGATTTTAATTAGTTATTAATATTGTTTACAGCTAGCTGTGGGGAAAAATGCAAAATATGGAATTATGATGCTAATTATACTTCATGAGGCTTAAAATTTGTAGGCTATTAAAATATTTAAAATTTATTGTAGGAAACCTAATTAAAAATTAAAATAATTAAAAATCATTTAAAATCTCCTGGTACAAATCATTGTGATGGTGGTTTTGACAATATTTGACATATATTTCATAGAAAAAGACTGGAAAATCAGTTATTTTTTGTAAACCTTGTTTTCACAGCAAAGCCATTGCTCTTCAGTTTCATTCAAAGTGTCTTAGCCTGTTGTAGTAGTGAACAATGTTGCTTTTTTTTTTGTCAAAGAAATTTTTCTTACTATTCAACTGAACCTCCCCTGGTGCCACTTAAAGGCCATTACTTCTCATCCTAGACTCTTGTTAGGCTCCTTATTGACCATGCCATTTCTTCCTGTAGAATAACTATAAAATGAGACTTTCACTGTTGTCCAGAAAACTATTAATCTTTAAACATCTGTCATCAAACCCTCTTTTTCCACATATACAAAAATTTTCTTCCTTGTTTTTTGCACTGATACTCAGTTCTCATGTTTAGTCCCATCCCTGGTAGTATTTCCCCCATTCTCCACCCCAAATTCTGAATCTGTTGAGTTTTCTCTTTACTTTTGAGGTCTTCATTCCCTTTCAATTTTCTAGTATCCCTTAAGGTATCTTCCCTTCAATGCCTTGCTCTTACTCTATTCATCTTTCACAAACCTTAGATCATATTCCTCTCTAAACTATTGTGCTCTTTATTATAAATAAATATTTATTATACCTGAAAAAGGAAGTGAAGGAAAGTTAAATGTTAAATGCTTACAGGTTTGGAGATGCAACTACCTGAAAGGGGGTTGTGACAAGGTGGGGATCAGCCTCTTCTCCCAGGTAACAGAAGTAGAAAAAGAAGGAAGGGCCTCAAGTTGCACCAGGGGAGGGTCAGGTTGGATATTATGAAAAATTTCTCCTCAGAAGGACTGGTGAGAAATTGGAACAGGCTGCCCAGTGAGGTGGTGGAGTCACCATTTCTGGAGGTGTTCAAGAAGTGTGGAGATGTACTAAGGAAGGTGGTTTAGAGAGCTACATTGGCGGTAGGTGGACAGTTGGACTAGATGATTAGAAATCTTTTCAAACCTTAATGATCTATGATTCTATGATCCCCTGCTCGCCTGTGCAACTTCAATTTCTTTTTATAAAGCCAGCATAAAAATTACAGCCAATTCCTGAAATGGCTTGTAAGATCTGCCTCCTATACCCTCCACTTCCTGGAGCTGCCGTCCCCTGTCAATGAGTCACACTGCCCATGTTCAGCTCAATGAGCAGCTCCTCCTCACAGTCCATCAGCTTATGCTGAGTCAGACTAAAAAAGCACCACTCTCAGAACCTACTCCTGTGCTTTCCACACCGTGAATTAGTTGTTAATTAGCAATGCACGTTGTGTTATATTCTCTAATTGCACCAATATTCCATCACCTCTGCTTCATTCAGTACATAAGGTGAATGACATTGATTAATGCCCTTTAACATTTTGTGTTATTCTCACATTAGGGTATTCAGTTCATGTTTTATTTAAGAAACACAGCCAGATACTCTAAATAATTTTCTTTTGTCGCTTGTCACTGCCAGATGAGAGCTTTACAAACATTAGTTCATTTACCACTATTTAAGCACAGAGAACTAAGGTACAATTAGATTAGTGCCAAAAATTTTTTAGTTTTTTGTGCCTGTTTTGTATGCCTACTTTTGTTAAGTATATAACATTTATTTTTACACTTTCTTTGGCAGTCACATCTGAGACTGACTTCAATTTCAGCTGAGAAGTCTCTAGAGCATGAGGCTGGGCACCTAGGAGCTGAAAGCAGAAGACCAACTCTTCTTGAAATCTCTGTCTCATTCTCTGCACCATCTGGTTTCTGTAGTTTCTGTACTAAATGAGCTCAGGATCATACAAACACCAGGCTACTTCATGACTTCATACTTTGTACACTAGGTATCTTCTGTACTGAAGGAAGGAATGCCCTGTGGTAAAAATAGTATGTGATCTCACAATTGCAAGACTGTAGTATGGTACATATATTCCAGGACTTTGAATTGAGTTTTTGCAAGCAGCTTGATCTCTAGTTCTCTCTACTTTTTGAATGTTCTACTGTTTTGTAACCTTAACATTCTCCGCATTACTTTAGGAGGTAGTATCCTAAAAGGCAATTCAGAAAACCACCAACAGAAATTCTATTTTGTAGAAGCAAATTGACATCTCTGGAGTTCACCCAAAAAGTTCAAAACTCAGGAGTTCACAGAGCAAATTCCAGTGACATGAACTAATAGCAAATGAAAGCAGTAGAAATGTATCATCTGTGAGTTCCGTGGAACCCAATCATTAGGGATAGATAAACTAACATTTTATGTTGTCTCTTTGCCAGGTTAACTCATGAATCCTGGATCCTAATCTGTGTTCGAAAGGACCATACATTCTGAGAGACACGTGAGAGAAGAAGCTTGTGGGATAATCTACAGGAGAACATTTAATCTGAACATAAGATACACTTTCTTATAAATCCCTTTACAACACAGCTGAAGGCCATACATTCTAACTTTTTGTACTGTATAGACCTTTAATTTAATAATTATAAAGTATGTCTGTATAAACAGGCATACTTTACAGATTGAGGAAATAGAGTATTTGGCTATAGTTATGTTGGTAAAACAGAAGTATGGAAGAGGAGTAAAACTATGATGATATCTGTGAGGAAAAATCATGGGATTGAAATTTTGCTCTGCAAAGTTTTCAACATACAAAATTTGAAAAGTCTAGAGATAATTAGAGGATGATGTCCATAAAGCACATGACTAGGGCAGCAGAGAGGGAAATCATGTAAGGAATCTGTGAATCGGAAAGGAATGAATATCAAAGAATTTTCTTACTCTATACCTATTAGGTCACTGGTAATAGCAGAACTCGTACTGATGGCATACATTAGAGAAACTGTAGCACAGTGTGATCCAATAATACATTTTCTATCGTTAATGTATCTTTGTAGGTGCATCCCAACCGAACTACTCTAATTATAAAATGTAACGGGGAGTCTTTCTTGTTTTCTGACTATGAGCTAGTTGATTAATACAGTTAATCTGTAAGGACGTGTCATATACAGAATGATATGATCACTTAGTAAGGGGGTACAAGAAAGAAATACACTTTCTGGTGGCAATTTGAAAGTCTTTCAGAGGCCCGGTGGCTCTGTGCTGGCCAATGCTAACTGGGTCACAGGGAAATGTGATACTTCAGCACACTTTTGTAGGCAAGAGGATCACTATAATATTTAAATATATGAATAAAATAATGCTAACAGGTTGTGGTGTAGTTACATTACAATTGTGCTGTGCAAAGTATTGTTTGTACTGTAGAATGTGGTCCAAAAACATGAGGAAAAATTAGAGGATATTAGTGAGAAAATTGTGGAGAACAATTAAAAGAGTGGAGAACTGTCCTTACAGTGTGGTTTTCATCTCACAAAACTGCAGTATCCTGTAGACAGTACAGTATTTCATCATCTACTTTGCCCTCACCATTGACTGTAGAGGTAGTTGTGACACTTGTTCTAAATGCCAAACTTTTAAATGTCTGAAGTAGCAAAATCAATCTGCTGTGGGAGACACCATTGTACTGGGAAGCTCAGCTGGCTCTTGCTTCATACAGATCCTAACTTTGAGATTTTTCCCATGGGAAACTTATATTTGGTAGTACTAGAGCTCCTTGTTTATTGTTTAGACATTGAAGTAAGACTTGTTAGAGCAAAATAAGGTGCATGTTGAACTGGAAGTACTTATCAAGGTTTGTTATGGATTCTTCATCACTACAAATCTATGTTTTAATCACAATTGTATTTTTTCCCCTAAATATTCTAACATAGCTCACACAGGAGTTAATTCTGAGGAAGTCTTTTGGCCTGTGTTAATTAGGCAGCCAAGTGTCTATTCTGGAATCAGTCGGGAGAAGGGTCGCAACAGTTCATTCTGGCTTTCTGGTCAAGGAAGACTTCAAGAATTATCCTTTTCTCATTAGCAGTGGGCGCGGGTACTTGAAGTAGCATCGAGAGTTAGGAAGAAAAGTAGAAAAAATGTCCTGTGACAAAATGTCCTGTGACACCTAAGCCACATGTGGTCTAATCAGTTTGTCAAAGGAAGACTGAAGAGTTTCTTAGTACTACTCATTTAGATGTCAGTATACATATGTAGATGTCACACCAAAGAATTGCAAATCAAAGAATTTCGAGTGTAGAAACTACTAGAAAAGGATTATCATCATTTTCTTTCTCCTCTCCTATGGGAGATAAAATTGTTGTTATGTTAATCAGAATATATATTCTTTTATTTCTTTGGAAGTATGTGGAATTACATCAAGAAGTAACTGACTCTATTATCAGTTTTTCTTCTGGAGAAAACAAATCAAGACCCAAACTTGGGTTAACTGCTGAAACTTAATAATGATATTGTGTTTTCCACTCAGTAGGTTTTTGTTGACCAGTTTCTAGGAATTACTCATTTTGGTGACAGATCTTGCTTCAAGGATGATTAAATTCCAGAATAAGCACATTTATAAAGAATGGTTCATACTAATTGTCAAGTTTTGTTTTGTTTTCCAGAAGATTATTCTGGAAGTTATTTAAAAACACTTCAATGACAATGCAGTCATTGGTCAAAGTCAGTGTGGGTTCATGAAGGGAAAGTCATGCCTCACTAATTTAATATCCTTTTATGACAAGGTTACCCACTAATTAAATGAAGGAAAGATGGGGTTTTGAACTTTCAGAAACCTTTTGATACAATCTCTCATGGAATCTTGAATAAACTTCCAGCATACAGCTGGACATATACAGAATATGATATATGAACCGTTTCTTGAACAGTATGGCTAAATGTTTGGCTTCAAAGAGTTGCAGTAAATGCAATAGCAACAGTCTGACTGCCAATCAGCCATAAAGGCCGCCTAGTCAAAATCCCTGCAATGGACAGGGACACCTACAGCTTGACCAGGTTTCTGAAAGCCCCGCTGAGCCTGAACTTGAGTGTCTCCAGGGATGAGGCATCCACCATCTCTCTGGGCAACCTGTACCAGTGCCTCAGCACCCTTATTGAAAACAACTTTTTCCTTATATCCAATCTAAATCTCCTCTTTTTTAGTTTGAAACCATTTCTCGTTGTCTCATCCCAACAGACTCTGCTGAAGAGTCTGTCCCTTTCTTTTGTACAGTTCCCTGTTAGATGCTGAAAAGCTCCTCTCAGGTCTCCCCAGAGCCTTCTCTTCTCCAGGCTGGACAACCTCAACTCTCAGCCTGTCCTCATAGGGAAGTGTTCCATCTCTTGGATCATTTTTGTAGCCCTCCTCTGAACATGCTCCAGAGCAATAGAAGAATAAAAGGCTCTAGAGCAGTACAGAAGTAGTTAACCTTTTATAAAAAATCACTGTGATTTTCTTCTGCGTGGCACAGGATTTTTAAACACAGGAATGCAATACTGCTCGAATTTGGAGCAAAGCTAAAGCAGTACATTTTGTGTTGTGGAGAAAGAGACATAAAATTTAATCTCTTGCAGCGTTCTTGATTTATATCCAAGGTTAACTAATACTGTCTTGAGATCAACCCTCTTTGCCCAAAATGCTGAATAAATTTGACTTACTAGCTGTTGACAAGCGTTATTCTATGTTCAGCCTAGCTGAAGTGGATAAAAGTAGCATTTTGAAATTAAAACCATATATATGTTAATGACTGTGCATATTATTTCTCAACAAGCAATAGACCATGTAAAATAGACCACAGCAAAAACCACAGGGTTTCATCGTAAATGAAGAAGCAGATGCTGAACTCAGGAAGTCAGAACTGTCAAAGGATTTGCCAAGCTAAGGAGTCAGTTATGAGTATGTCCACTGACGAAGATAAAAGGAAGCAAAGAAAGCCGCAGTACATGCAGGGAGCAAGAGTGATATGTTCAGAAGCAAGTGGCGGTCTGGGAGTGGGAAGAGAAAGAACACGGGACAGAAAGCAGATCTCAAGAATGTAATCAGTAAGGACTCAAAACCGGAAGTCAGAGCCTGATTGCAGCTGAAGTACACTTAAAACAGCAAAGAATGAGTAGTTGAACTCTAGCACATGTGGAATGTATGGGGGAGATCTTGAAATGCAGGGGATGAAGCTTCAGGGCCAGCTTCTACCTTGTCAGCTTGTCAAGACTTGCTATGACCAGCCACAGAGTTTTTGGTCCACAAGGCGAGTCCCAGAGTAACCTGACAGCAGGGCACAACAGGATGTAATTCTTAACTACTGATGCTATTTGGACCATTTACTCCTCAGTGGCACAAGTGAGAAACAGCATTTCTCAACTCAAAATGTGTTTTGCAGTGCTGTGAGGATGGTCTTACAGCAAACAAAGCAAAAGGCTTCAAATAAAACAAAAGTTCCACTGTGGACTGTGGCAAAACCGCTGATGAATTCCACCGGGGAGAAGCTGTCTTCAGTCATTTTGACTGTACAGTATGATTTGTTTCAGTTCGTTTCTGGGAATTACAGTCATTGCAGCAGATACATTACTTAACACTGGGACAGAGTAGGTGAATTCAAATGAAACATACGCAGTCAAGAAAAAATCTGTTGGGCTCAGCAGACCAAAGTTTTCAATTATCATTACAGTTCTGTAATCCAAAATGTTCCTTTCATGTCTTACTAAACAGCGTTTGTGCACAGAGGAATTCAAACCTCTGCTTCATGCTCACTTCCATGTCAGACCCTGTTGTGTCAGGCTGCCCCTCTGCTGCCATCTGTCATGCAGCAACAAAATACAATGGAATATTGGTGGGAAGGCTCAACCACTATTGCCACACCATCAACATCTGCCTCCAAAGTTGTGGGCCAACATGATAAAATAGGAGACATTATTTCTGGAGCAGCCCTTGTATATCTTAAGATGATGCTGAAAATGTTTGTGTTTTTACTTCTAAATTTCTTTCTGTTTATGCAGAAAACAGCCAAGTTTGCATTGTCAAATTCTGAGAACTGGAAGAATGTCACTCGGACTGATTCAGGAAGCAATTTTCTGCATCTGTAGGTAACAGCTACAGGTTTTGGTTTTCATGGCTGGAGACAGCTTATGTGAGGGGTACTGGGAGGGATGCTGGGAGGGATGCAGATTGGACCTTCCACCCTGATGTGTAATCCAAAGGACGAGTTCCTAGAGTGGCAGATGTACATTTAGAGAAACAAGTGATGGTTTTGGACACTTACTGATAAAGTTACAGAGATTAAAAGTAACAACCAGCAGAGTAATGTGGTCTTGCCACATCTTCCATCAGTGATGGCACGTTGGACTATCACAATTGGAAGCAACTCATCACCTGTTGTGTGTGGCACAAACTGAATACTGGGGCAACAGTGAGATGAAACGTGAAACCAGACATGTGCTAACATTGTCTAACATGTATGGTATTACAATAAGAAAAAGGGTGCAACAGAAGTGAATAGAACCAAATCCAACTTCATTTGCATATAATTGATAATTTAGTATATACCGAAGAAGAACCAGAATGGTTATTCCTGGGAAAACTTACTTTATTTTTGGGAAATTTATCACAGGGAGTGGTAAAAATGGCAGTCATTGTCATGAGCACAGTGTAGTATGTTTCACAAGTAAGAAGAAATGACAGAATCAAGGAGAATGATGGCGCTAAGACATGCAAAATAAGCTGTGTTGCACCTTTGGGAACAGCTAATTACTCTGTAGCAGCCT